>VZTR01007589.1:0-10228 GCA_013400775.1 Chaetops frenatus
ATGATTCTGTGATTCTGTGGCAATAATGCACTTGACTCCTCCCAAAATATTTCCACCAGTTAATAGCTGATTTAAGTCTATGTGCAAAAAAAATAAAAATATTAAGATTGAATTTTTATTTAAGTAATTGCTCTTTGCAGCAGATTTCTTCTTCAAGGAATAAATCTAAGGCTAACATTCAACTTCCTCATTCTGGCATGCATTACATTTTAGATTTTTTTATGTCAGGAGAGATTAGAAATCTCAGTTGAACATAAAGCCGTGCTGGCTTAGCCACAGAACTGAAATTTAGCAAGATCTCTTCCCAAAGATCTTTCAGTTTACACAGACAAGGTAGGCCACACATGGGAGAATTCACAAGAGATGCAAAGTGACAGAATCAAACTGAGCAGATAAATGGCAGAGACAGAAGTAAGACCCAAGCTTCTTGAGACTCAATTTTTCTCTTGGTGAAGATTGCTGTATAACAATTTGGCAGGATTCAGAAGTATTTGGTATTGATTTAGTTCAGGACTATTCAACTCAGACTCTGGTGCTCAGTATTGCTTCCAGACAAATATTTTACTAGAGGTCACCTGTACAGAATTTTTTTCTGGAAAAATTGTAAAGACCTTGGAATACTTATTTAGGAAACTTCTGAGGAAGTGCTTTGATGTCCCTTTGTCCTTAAGACAGTGGCTAAGAAACCAAAGGAGAAGGCTTCTTTGTGAAACTGGCACAGTGGTAGTGGGATTGGGGAGCCTGGTCTGAAGTTCGGTCAAGGAAATTTACATGATGTTTCCTCGTAGCCCACGAATAAGACAGGATTCTACTCATTAAAACTATTTTCTCAGCATTTTTATTACATCAAAATAAGTAAAGTTTGGTTACCACTGAAAAGCGTAACAATCTATTTAAAGCAACATCAAAATAACAAAGTAAAACACTCATAACCAAGGGCATCCAGGCTGGCTGCAGGTGTACATACCCATATGAGACTTTAGTCCAATTAGGGATTGATGAATATGACAACATCATACAGACAGCTCTAAAAGCATCTAAAACCAGTGATCTTTGTGCACATAACAATGAAAGGAAAGGAAATGCCAGTACAGGTTTCAACATGACTGTGTGTGATTCTGATTTGGAGAGTTTGAGGGAGTTGCATCTTTTTCCGTAACAGTTTACGTTATGGTACTTAACGGAACATTTATGAAAAACTGAGGGGGTGTAGGGGGGAGGTGTTAAGCAGACATGAGGCCTAATCAGTGTTCCTTGTGACAATCATTTTCTAGCAAACTGCATGGAAATCATCTTCACTAGACAGAGGTAAAGCAGTAGTTCTCTTCATCTGCTGAGGCAGACTGGATTGCAGCCCAAGACTGGGACTTGCTAATTCTGGAAGCAGCAATTCATGCCTAGATTTCTTAGATTTTGGCTCCTTAGAAGTGTTTATCTCTCTTTTGCTATTGAGATAATTATGGGAGGGCAGACTGTTCTGCTTTCTATGTTGTGTTTTTGGGTTTTTTATGAAAGCAAATGAAAGTAAAAAACTGTATTACTTGCATGGAGGAAGTTTTGACCTTTATAGTTTAGACTTAATATTTCTATAATGCTTTTGAGTTTTTTGTTTAAAAGCACCCATCATCCTTGTACTGTTTCTAATGCAATAATATTTTGGAAGGAAGTTACTGTCTTCATGCAAATTCAACAGTACTTGCTCCAGCAAGTGTTCTTGGTGGTGCTACCCATGTGGGTCAGTAGCATTCACTGCTACACTATGCACACAATGATATGCACTGTGAAAGGACCTTTCTAGACTTCTCCATTTCATACTTTTTGGTTATGCAGAAGGAATCCTGGAATGAAAAGTGAAACATGGAGAGGAAAATGGATTAAACAATGATTTTGAAATCTGTAGCTCTGAACACGTTTTAAACACAGAATGAGTCATCTGCATATATGTTGGATTTATTTATTTTATTAATTGAATATCAGACTGAAATAGACAAGATGCTATGGCATAGCTGCATTTGACATATTTGACTATGACTATACCAATAAAGTTGACTGTTAGCTAATTTTTGGTTATAGAAGTACAGATACCATAGAGACTATGTTATTTAGAATGAGATTCACTGTTAGCGATTCACAAATAGTTTAAATTTTCCAGTATATTTGAGGTCACATTAATATTTCATCAATGAACAATCTGCAGAGTAGAGACTTATGACTTAACCAGTCATCAGTGATGAAACAGTAATATTTCCTTCACAATCTAAAAAAGTGCTATTTAAAAAAATAACAGGATAAATACAAGATTACTTCAGCCAAAAAGAAAAATATTTTCTTATTTGTATTTACTTCATCCCTTGCAGGAAGAAACAAGCCTTTGTATCAGTAGAAGTACATAATTGATAATTAAGAGTATAATTATTAATATGGTCTTCCTACACACAGCTCAACCAAAGAATTTCAGTTCAAATCCCCATTATTTAATTAGAACTCAGTGGTAGTGGGGTACAGTCGTGATGCCCTATGTATAGCCTCACTAGCTTACATATTTTTGAATAATGGATGTGTAATAATGGTATGCAATTTTTGACTTTTTAATAACTGCTGTCATAATGTGTCACCTACTTTGGGCCACTTCTGTGTACGGATTTGTAGTAATGAAATATTGCAGTTTGATTTCATCTGTGTTCCTATCAGTATATGAAGTATTACGTTGGCACAATAGTCCACTGCAGTTCATAGACTTTATAGTTGAGATTCTTACGCATGACTACCTGGAAATGAACCATAAATAACCATGGCTTGGTGAGCTAAAAACAGCAATATGCAATACAAAACAAAAGCCTATATTTGAATCTCTTGTCTCCTCTCTCATTACTAAAATAGACAAAGAAGTGGGTGTGCAAAGCAGAAGCAGATAAAATTTTTCTGCATGCTACAGGAATTTTTAATTTGATAATTTCCTGGTCAAGAGATAATTATTAAGATATTAATTCAAAACTTGCGTGGAGGATGAGAGAAAGAGTCCAGTACATTTGAATATTAAAAAAGTAATAATGAAATATAATATTAAGAACATTTAGCATTTTGTGATAAAGTCTGTATTTTATGGATTTATTATCTTAGGGTTCTACCTATGTCTAACAAAACCAGTGTGAGAGGCCATAATAAATTATTTGTGAACCATTCAATTAAGCATTTGTGATGATATGAATTTGTAATGTTGTGTAATGTTTTGAATATTTATTGCATATCTATTTTATGTTGAGCATATTGTTATACCCTCCAGGATATTTTGCAAGAAGACATTTCATTTGAAGTGTTATTTCCTGAAGGAACAAGCAGGAGTATAATTCTCCTCTATTCCTTCAACATGTAATGATATCTCTGTCTGCTACATAGTCAAAGATGTTTTCTAGCCAACCTTTTGTCTGATTTAAATCAAACTGTTATCAGGCATGAATGTAATAACTCCAGCTACTGATGGTCTAAGTACTTACTTTGCATTTAAAATGTTTCCTTTTACACACAATCATTGTTTTACAGTATTCAAAGTGCAGGTAGCGAGTGTGATTGTATATTGATCAAATCTGACTCTGGACCCAAAAAACCAGACTTCTACACCACATTTGCCTCAGAAGGACTGTAAAACAGGCTATTTAGAGTCGTTTAGCTCAGCATATACAAATTATTCCTCACAATGGGGAAATATTTAGCCTTCTAACCTCTTGGCAACTCTGCAGCCTATTAAATGACCATCAATATATCTTCATCAATACTACCAAAATGTCCTAAAGAACTGATCTGTCATGGATTGATTGCAAAGGGGGAAAAAAGCAGCAGGTGTAGATAACTTCCATCCAAAGAAAAGATCTATTACTTTTACACTGCCATCTCTAACCTAAGTGTACAGCACCGTGGAAATTTTGAAAGGAAAGCAAATATATCCAACAAAAAGATCCATCCAAAAATATCCTTGTGAAAAACCACCAAAGAGTATCCAATCAGCCTTACAAAAATGAGGTACTGACTGTATATGCTTCCTCTTTTGGGGGAACAAAAATGCAAATAATCTGTAATGCATGTTATTCTTGTTGCTTAGTACAATGGTATGAGCTGGTAAGATGTGATTATAAGTGCAGTGTGCAATATATACAGAACACAATAAAAATATTTCTGATATGAGCTATGGCACTCAGTAAGATGAACAATGCTGAGACCTCAACAAAATCAAATGTCTCATAAATTTTATATTACTTTTGTACATGAAAATAATGGGGTTTGTCATTTCCATAACAACATGCAAAACATCAGATAGAATACAAAAAAAGGTAAGTCCTTAATACAGCAGTAGGAATGCTTTTTCTTGTGGGGATTAGTTACATTAAGCAACATGAAGGAAATCTTGAATTGGTTGACTAAATACTTTCCCTTCTACCCTCAGAAATTCAATTTTTTTTCTTGAGTTTTCTTTTGATGCAAGGAGTACTTTTCAAGTTATGTGCTGTCCTCAAATCTCTCATCATGGGTCTTCCACAGGGCCAGATGTATTCAGTGCCTACTGAAGTATCAGGTTGCTTTGAACTGAATCCTCTATGCCCTTGAGTAAAACAAGCTGAAAAGCATTGGTTTCTGGCAATCAGCATATTTTCTTTTTTACTCTACAAGGATAAAATAATGCATAAAGTAATTGTTTAACCCAGTTTTTGACTCGCTTAACTCCAAAACTGGCATGCTGCCAAGCACAGGAACACTCCAAAAGGGCAGCCATAGATGCCATTACCAGCTGTTGGTCACTGAAATCCAGCAATATATTTAGAAGAGGCAGTGAGGGTTTCTTTATCTCCCAAATGAAGACACTAGCCTTAGGCTAAAAGTTGGTTTGGTCTTTGTAATGGCTATTAAAATGGTTCCATCCTGTTTGCTGACAAAGATTTTATTCATCCTAGTGAAATCAGTTGTGCATCACAGATGTGTGCTAACAGAAGATGCTGGAATTGACCTTTCTGGTATTTTCTTTGCTATGGGCNATTTCTTTTTGTTCTAATACGGTGCTCACATCACATCACACCTCACCCCCTAATTATAATTTCCTAAATGTTGACATGAGTCTAATGACTAGAAAAACTTATATTTATTTGCATATCTGAAAAATGAGGTGGCTTCTTCCTTTATCAGTCCTTTCAGGTCTATCACTTTCACCACATCACTCTTTCAGTCCTTTCCCCTTAACTTTAGTCTGTTGCCCCCAAATATTTGCAATCAGGCTATTCAAAATAATTTTAGATCTTGCTAACTTTACAGTTGAATACTGTTAAAATCAATTTTTCCTAAGCATCAGGAAAGATATTTCATTTTGAAGACACATTAACTAAATAAAAACAGTTTTTACTGTGTCTTCTTTTCCATATTTAATTTTGGCAAACATACTAATTTTCTCTTTCTTTCCTAAACCATAACAGTTGTCTCATCATAAATACCAACCAGAGGGTAATGGTTGGTACCAATATTATGTGGTACAGCAAGCTAGTGTGTCATTTTATTATAAGTAAAAATTCATTAGTGGTTTCCTGTGAAAAGTAAAATACTGTTCTTTTTAAATTAAAGTTTTAGCAAATTTCATTGTGCAAAAGATTTAATTTTTCTACTCTTTCAATGCCTATTCTAAGTAGAAGTGTTTGCATATCAGATGTCTGTTCTTAAAAGTGATAAAGTGATGGAAGTACCACCAAGAACCATTAGAGCTACAAACTTCACTACACAAAAACCACAGCATGTCAAGGAATATTTTCAATTCACACAACACAATTCTCCAGTAAGGACTTGTCAACTCACCATCTTGACTTACACAAATTTGCATGTACAAGAGTACATGCTGTTTTTATTCAATAGGAAATGGCTTGAGGAGGATAGCAAGGGGTGAAGAAGGGAGATTTTCCACTTTTGAGCTGATTCTGTTCTTCCTTTTACCCTTGATCAAGGCCAGAGTTACCATTTAAAGTATAAATCATGATTGTCATTCTACATATGAAAGACAGAATTTGGGATTAAGCAGGCAAGTAGCTCCACCATCATTCAAGCTCTCCTCCTCTTGACTCAATACCATTTGTATTTCAAACCCATAGTACAAACACTGGGGTGGCTGACTGTATGTCAGGCTGGATGACTGTAGGATATACACAGGTGTACATCACAGAAAGCTTGAATGATCATATCGTGTTAGTGTTGTGCGGTCAAATTCTAGCCCAGTTCTTTAGTTCAGTGGTACATTGTTTTATTACTAGATTTTTATTATCTTATCACTCCTGGGTATAATTTATTGAAAGATAAATGTAAAAATGTGGCTTGCATAGGTAGCATTATATCCCTTTAACCTTAAAAGGTTATATGAATTTGTAACTGAGTCTTTTGTAATATTTTTTTTTTCTTGTTTGTAAGGGTTCGCGTGCTGTTTTTATAATGTTTTCATTGATGTCAAGACCTTGGTATAAAAACAAGACTAGCACTGTACTAATTTACCCCATGGTCTCCTGTGTCTTCCTTTGCCTCTCTCCTTGAGCAACTGGCATAGCTGCAGGACTGTTTACTCCACAGCTTATTTCCCCTTTATCTTTGATGTCCCAGGATGTCAAAGGCTGTGAATTTAATATTGATTTTATAAAGTACTTTTACTGTAACATGTCAGTTAGGATTAGCTTCAACCTCGAGGAGGCTCAGGCAGTGAGCTGGATTTGCACGCAATGTGGCTCTCCAGCTCTCAGACTCTTTTCCCGAGCGAATGCTTTATTTATAAGAGTGACAGTGTGCTGTGAAAGCAGGGATAGCACACAGCCCCCAGCTATCTCTGTGTCTTGTATACACAACGTCAGTGCCCTGTGTATACATTAGGCTTGAAAATGTAAGTGGATCAGAGAGACGTATCATTTGCTGGTATGTAAACAGACAGATGAGTTTATAGATCGCATTAAACCCCAGTGGCTGTAACCAGTGGAAGAGACTTCCTGGAGTCCCATCCCCCATCTCACTCCTCCTTGTTCCTCCTTATACCATCAACACCAACACCAGGAGCTGGACTCAGCTCCTTCAGTGAGAAAATAAAGGCATCTTTCCAATGGAAGAATCACAGCTGAAGAATCTTCTTGCTTGATCTTGTTCCCTTAACCTTTTATTGCTCCGTGGAAATGGCAGATGCTGCTGGAGGAGTGTATTAATTTACAGATTAATCTGCAATATCTTTTCCTAACTCAGTATTGGTCCTCACTCAGTCCCAACAAAGGTGAAGAGTTTGTCTTGATATTATCCTTTTTTTCTCTCTTTTTTTCTCCCTCTTTTACTTTATACTTTTGAGAAAGACCAAAATTGCACTTGCCATATTTTGTATCTAAAACTGAGAGGTGAGGTTTCCCCAAAAACTGACAGTGCTGAAGCTTGGAATTACACTCTCAAGGGAACGGTCACCAGCTCTCTAGTGTGTTGAGCAAATCATGCCAACTGATTACCCACTCTTAATGAAAGATTAACTATTTAATGCATTAGCTTTTTGTGAGTACATGGAACAGCTGTGCACTTGGGCTATGTCTGCCCCGTTGATAGCATGTTTGATTTCTCATAGCTCCCCAGTTGCTCTGATCTTGCCTTCCCCCTCAGCTGGGACTTGAGCTAGCTTAGGTCCTCTGAGCATTTTGAAAATATTCATTGTTTGGTTCATTAATTATTCTACAAGCCTTGACTTTGATGCCTATGTACACTTATGGCAACATATAAATAATAAAGAAGTTATTATTCTTGATATAGAGCAAATATGGCTGCTTATAAAACATCATTCATGTAGCTGAATTATCATACTTTTTCATATATTATGTTTCTCTGCCTAGGTATATATGACAGTTTGAGGTTTGTTTTAAGCTATTTTCATAAAATATATGTCATTCCAGTGTAAAACCTGCAGGAGTTCATAAGCAATACTGCTGAGCTTTAGTAACTAAAGAAAAAAGGAGTGGTTGCTACAAAGTAACATCTGTGATTTCAGTTGTTGCAGGGAAGAAATTTGAAGGATAAAACTGAAAGCAACTTTCATGTGCATGCAGGTATGCACACATCTACCCTTCCTGTTTATACTGGAGATTAGACTATTTTTGGTGAAATCAGGCAAACACGACTTTGGATGACAGACAAGGTCATTTCTTTTTCCATAATTATTTGCATAAGTATTCATGTACTGATAACAGGCTCAAAGTCTGCAAACCAGACTCCAAAAAGAGTATTTCAAGACAGAAAGATTTTCCTTTGGTATCCATTGTCCTACTTCTTAACCATGAGAGAGACATTGTGTGGAAATAGCCCCAGCAAATGATTTATATATTTCTCACCAAGATAAAAAAACAACAGGATTCCCAATGTTACGTTAAAGTGAAAATTTCCACACTAGATACCAGTGCACAGAATTTTGGACATATGTCAACTAAATGATCAAAGGAAGTCTAAAGCATTTTGAGTGCAACCTCTCGCTACTGCCAGTGTTACAGTCAGCCCATAAATATTTGATATACCTGAGAATATCACCTCTTCTGTTTCCTTTGCATTAGGTACACAATGTATGCTCTCTAGTTTATTTAGAACTCATATTGCTTTTTCTCTCTCTACATAATACGATGTTCTCCTTTATTCGGACAATATAGGTAGTAAGAAAATTACTAATTTATATTATCTTCAGAATACTTAATAGGGTATGTGCTAATTAAGTAATGATAACTTGTTGATCTGTAGAAAAAATCAATTAGCTAGTTTTTCATTCAGTTTTTATGGAATTCATGCATTCAAGGTGTGGCAAGGCGTAAGTGAGAATTTGAAAACAGATTTTCAAACAAAAATTCTGCTTTGAAACAGAATGAAAAACAATGACATTCAAAACTTTGTAATTAATTTTTGTATTACTGTAAGTAAAGAAATTAGTGCACTTCAGAGTAATACAAATTTCAGTATGCTAAAACTGACAGTTTTCTAACCAAATAAACATCTGAAGGACAAAACTGCTCAAAATATATATTTAAAAATTTGCACAAAACTCATTATATCAAAGTTCTTTCATAAAGAAATTTTCCCTGAACAATGTATTGACTACAACACATCCAAAAAGTTGGCCTTTGGAGCTGTCTCATTCCACAAAAATAATCCATACATACATGCAAATCCATTCCCAGAATATTTTTTATTATTGTTTTTCAGGTATAGGTATTATTTCAAGGAAGCATATACTCCAGGGATTTTTAACCAACCTGGTTTTTATGGGTGATTGTGCATGTCTTCTTATAATTTGCATGCTGAAAAGACATGTAGAAACAAAAAAAAATCCTTCATGTATTGAAGCCCAAGCAGTCAGCTGTGAGTTAGGGACTCTTCCACCACAGACAACCAAAGACTGACAAGGCTCTTAGTGGACTTGTAGAGGTTTGTGCACTAAGTTTCCAAAAATATGTTAAATTAATTCGATTCAAAGTTTATAAAGTATGTAAATGCTACTGCTGCTTCATCATACAGCTCCTGGAGGCACCTAAAGTTTAATATTTCCTAATATCACCCCAAGACTCCATGGTGTCGTCAAGAATTGAATGAAGGTCTCCTGAACCTCTGTTCACAACAAACCGGTTTGCTTTCATCCAATAATCCTTGACTGCCAGAGGCTATTGCAGGGTGGCCTAAATTAAAGGAACCCTGAGGTAGTGTTAATTTGTGCCATAAGGTCAAAATAGTCTCTATTAACCCGAGGGCTTTGTTAGCACAATAGTGGCATAGTCACTCCTGCTATTTTTCTCTTGTTGCTCAACTGAGCACAGCCCAGACAGTTCTTAAGACTGGATATTGAGGTGTTCAAGTTTATTTGCTGTCAAAAAGACTTGAACAACAATTTATACTAGCAAAGTTCAGGCTAAGGCTGCTAATGAATTGTTTATACTTTGGGGTGTGTGGCAAAAATACTGTAAAAATAGCTTGTTTCTAGACTTATTGAACATCTACATTTTTAACAGAAATAACTTGAAAGAAAGGAATTTAAACCACTGGCTATTCACCATTCTTTTCTTTATTCTTTTCTCAGGAAGAGAACTTCCAGAATGTTGATAGGAGTGCTAGTGCTCATAAACAGCACATAATGAGGTGCATAATAGAATTAATTCAAATAGCTTTTCAAAAATTAAACAAATGTTTATAAACAGTCTTTTGAAGTATTTGGCCTGCT
>VZTR01007589.1:10279-27788 GCA_013400775.1 Chaetops frenatus
CATGCTATTGTCTTTATTCATTGGCAGAGATAAATTTAAATAGTGATTTCCTTCAAAATGCTATAGCTGTACAGTTCAGTTGCAATGCTCTCTTCATCGATTCAGGGCAAATCTTGAGTGTCAGCTCTGACTTTGGCATTTGTGCTGCTTAAAAGGCATTGGTGGATGGGTGAGAAGAAAAGCTAGGATCTGGCAGGCAAAAAAACTATCTCTGTTCTTCACAAAGAGAAAACAAACATCTTTCCTAATGTTTCAGGGAATTAAGTTTCAAAATGTGACTGTAAAACCATTGTGTTTTGTAAGACTAGTGTACTAAAACAAGCTACAAAAACTATTCTCTTATATGCATCAACTACATGTTTGCATGTTGGCTATCTCAATTTCAAGCATGAGTCCTAAGGTTCCTGCTTTCATCCCAAGCCTGTTGGGAAATCATCAGTTTGTGGAGATTTTGCTTTGTATGTTGGGACTTGCTGTTCCTACAATCAGAGCACTCATGGATTTAAATTTTTCCTGCTGCTTTTTAGAGCCACTCACACAAATTACCATTTCTCTCTCTTCACCATATTTCTGTTTCTCTGGATTTTAAATTATTTATTTATTCTTTTATTTTAATGTACTTTCTGTTTGCAAATTTATGCTTCAATTTTGCAATTAAACTTGTATGTTTGTTCTTGGAGGGAATTTGTTTTGCTTGCTAGGAAAATGATAGGATGGACAATATTCCAATGTATTTTAACTGCATCTCCATTTAAGGTTTTGCATGAAACTTCTTTCTAGAACTGACAGGACAGAGCATGAGGGACAAGTGCTCATCTCAGGCCACTGTGGAGTAGACATCTGTTCACATAATAATTTTTGGGGGAAGGAAATCTGGTACAGAGACCTCAAAAGTGGTGTCACCAGTTCTAATAAAACAAGGAATGTTTTCTTAGAGTTGGTTTTGGTTGGGTTACATTGGAAGTTCAGCTATACAAGTTATGCATCCTTTGTCAGTAGAGAAAGAACTCTAATAAACTGTGACCATGGTCAACAGGTTTCTACTGACCAGCAGCTTCAGCAAATGCCTTTTCAGCACAAAGCCAGGTATCAAAATACTGTTTGTATGTGCCCTTTGCTGCCTAAGTTCTGCATTACTTTGCAACAGTGATTTGTTAATACTGTTCTTATATAAGCAGAATACAGAGGATGGTTCTAGATATTTTCAATTATCATTCCCCCATTTCTTGATCCATCCATCTATTGCTACCACAACATCTTCATATTTTGCCCCATAGAAATTCTTTCTCCCTAAATGCATCAGCAGAGATGATGCAGACTCAATCAACAGAGGAGAGACTTTGAATTTGTATGTCCCCATTGGGGTCTGCTTCAGAGGGGTTGCTAGAATTCATAAGGACAGGATGAAAATGTTTTTTTCATTAAAGACTAATATCTGAATAAGAAGTAAGATAGAAGGGATATCAAAACACACCTAAAAATGTAGATAAGGCGTTATATTCAGATCCCCTTGAATCCCTCTAGTGTTGCCTAGCCAAATCTTGTTTTGGTACTCCAGATTCTTGGCTTTGTGTACTGTGCTACAATTAGCTGCATCTATGAAAGCCATATTAAATGTCATTGGATATGTTCAAGCATTTACATGTTTTGATGTTTTGCCTTGTTTTGAGCATGTAACTTAATCAGCAGTCATGTAGCAACATCCAAGACAAATACAATAATAGCCTTGTGTTCTATTTTTCATTAATTTAGATGGAGCTCACACTACCTTCCATTGCACTTGTATTCATTTTTATTTTTTTTACAAACAAGAACAGAAATACATTTTTATTAGCAATTAAATAATGTATGTAATAACATCAAGATGCTTTCCTCAAATTCCATATTATTATGATAAACGTTGATATTATATTCAATTTGGAGTCTATCCTATTTGTGTCATGTTGCATTTTTCAGGACTTGGAAGGCTAAACCCATGATCTAGCTTAAACAGATGCAAGTTAGGATTATAGCCAAAAATATGATAAACCAGGAAATATATGACCGAGTGTTGTGAGAATGTCTCCTTTAATACACAGAAATATAATCAAACATTCTACTTTCATTTTCAGAAGTCAGTTGCAAAGTGTTGTATACCAACCAGAATTTTCAGTGCTGAGGCCTTTATATTTTTCTAAGAAAACTCATAATTTGATGTTCAGAAATCAGTTGCTTCTTCCACAGGCTCTGTCCCAGCTTTTTTTTTTTTTTTATGTTGAAAGGATATTTCAGCAGTAGCCCTTGGAATTACCAAGAAAGAAATATTATGCAGCTTTTCCATATACATCCATAATTTAATAATAGAATCATAGAATACGAGGTTGGAATGAACTTGAAAGATCATCTAGTCCAACCTTTCTTGACAAAACTGCAGTGTAGACAAGGTGGCCCAACACCTTGTCCAGCCAAGTTTTAAAATTGTCCAATGCTAGGGAAACCATCACTTCCCTGGGAGCATTATTCCAATGGCTGATTTTCCTCATAGTGAAAAATTTTACTCGTGTCAAATTGAAATCTTCCTAGGAGTAACTTGCCTTGACTTTTCCATATGACTCCTTGTGAAAAAGGAGTCTCTGTCTTCTTTTTAGCCACCTCTTAAATACAGCTGATAAAGTATTCCCTGTGCCTTTTCTCAAGGCTGAACAACCCCAGTTCTCTCAGTCTTTTCCCCATATGACAAGCTTGTCATCTCTGTGGCCCTTCTCCTGACCATCTCCAGCCAGTCCACATCTTTTTTGTACAGCAGGGTCCAAAACTGAACACAGTATTCCAGATGTAGCCTGAAAATCACTGAGCAGAGGGGGATAATTACTTCTTCATCTCTGATGATGATGATGATGATGATGATGTCCTCGTTGATTCAACACAGCATCCTGTTGGCTTTCTTTTACACAGTAGCTCACTGCTCACTCATATTGAACTTGTTGTCCACCAGAACACTGAACATTTTCCACTGAACTTCTTCCAAGACCAGTAGATCCCAGCCTGTGCTGCACTCCTGGATTATGTTTCCCCAGGTGCAAGACTTTACATTTGCCCTTGTTGATCTTCTTAAGATTCTTTTGCATTTTCTCAAGTCTGTTCATTCTTATCAGTCTCTTTTGCAGTGAAATAAGGCTGAAAAATAAAAGCTCATTTTGAATTAGTACTGACTTCCTGAATGTGTGGCATGTTTTACTTAGAGCTGCAGTTTGCTAAATGTTTTTGAGGGTCACTGCACTTTTTTTATTGTCTGTTTCAATTTCTACTGTATAGGTGTTCATTCTTGGAAGGCAGGTATTTCTCAAGAGCAGAAAACTATACTCTGTTTTTATAATCTTTGTACCTGACAGAATTTTATTTCTTTAAGGATCAAAGCTTTACGTCTGACAGAAAATGTTTGTATTTACTTATCACAAACTGTCATAATATAAGAGAAAATTAAACAGAAGGAAAAATATTAATTTAAGCAGCTGATATCTTGTATTGTAACAGAAAGAGGTGAAATTTTCTTTGCTATTTTGAAATATTCTTATCATTTTTCAATATTATCTTATGTTCAGGTATAGTTATGAGAAATTTCAGTACAGTTAAGTACTTCCATTAAAATACAGTTAAGTAGTTCATATGCTATAAAATACTATGATTATGCAAACTAACAACATGGATGAAATAGAAATTTGGCAAATATTAGTGCATACAAGATCTGCAAGCTGTAAGTGTAAATAAAACATTTATTACAGCAGTGATAATAAGTGCAATTCCGTGAGCAGAAATGATAGATCTGGAATAGAAACAGAAAAGAATAAAAATTCTATTATTTTTCCTAGCAGTGTGTTTCTTATTGTTTTCTGTACCATAACTGTAGAAGAAAACCAGAACCACCACTTTATTTCTGTACAAAACACAAGCAGAACAAGGGCTGCCATTCAGCAAATACAGTGGAGGGTACAGAGAAGTGAGTGGTGGCAGAAAGACTGCTTAGAATAACAACTCAAATCAAAATTAGATTTCTGAAAATTTCAGATTCAGGGTTTCAGCTCAGCTGATCTCTATCCTTGCAGTAGGGCTGAAATACAGGATCACATATTTGGAACTCGGATAAATTTCAATTATGTATGGGTATGAATCACCCACATATTTTTACCAGGGGGTAATGAATAACATAATACTGGGTTTTCAGAGAAGCATGGGACATTCACTTTGGGTGGTGATCTCAGAAGCTCACAATGGAGCAATAGCTGAGACACAGTCTTTCTTTTCACCCTGTGATAATTTGTAAATGCTTGGTGAGGATAGGGTTAACTTGTCTTACATATGAGCTGAACAGATAATAGCAGCTGCCTGCCCCCAATGTAAGGACAGCCAGGGAGGCCAGCAGTGCAAGAAAGAAATACAGCTTGGCTCAGAGGGCAAGATACTTGCTCTGAAAGGGATTTTAACAGGGGTGATCTCTAAGAAGCCTTTCATACTGGCAGACAATCGGACTTGGTTCTAAGAGAAAGACTGACTAAGAGAAATCTTAACCGGTACTTCCTAACCTTAAGAGCTACTTCTGCTGTTTTTCATTTGTTTCTTCATACATATGTTTCTTGATGCATGGAACCCCTTTTCACCTGAAACCCTTAGAAATAATCTGTGGAAAAGAGAATGTCTGCAGACATGTCTATAGACAAGTTCTTGTGTTCTTGTTAGGCCTCAGTGTGAACTAAGGACATGAAAAGTAACAGATCAATTGGGAAAGATATGAAATTTAAGTTCCTTAATAACAGCACTGTGTTAGAACATTGAGTCATGAAACCGTTTTGAAAAAGTATTTATTACCCACTTTTTACAGTATAAAGCCCCGTTAATATTTGCAATTATAATTACACTCTCTGCTTCATGTACAAGGAGTAAACTTTTTTTTTTGGTCTTAAAAATATGAACTGAACCCTGGCTGTTATGCTCAGGAAAACATACATTTTGTTTTCCTTTTTAGGATGACAAGTAACCAGTCTTGCACATACAAAATAAAATACTATTGTGTATACCTCCTGTTCAACACAATAATTTTGATAACACGCATCTTTCCTGGTGAACCTTTATGCATAGTTTATCAGTGACAGATAGAAATGCCTTTCACTTTACTCAAAAGATTTTTCGTATTAGCACATGACTATTGTTGAATTCCTTTTTTAAAACAGTTTCTTTTAATGCTCTGTATTTATACATCAGTAAGACTTGACATGTAAATTTCTTTTTTCTGTGTTTTCAATCAAAATTCAACATGTAAGATTTATAGACTCTAATGTTTAAGACTGTAGGCATTATATTGAGGTCAGTACAGTTTCTACTGCATATAAGCTGTTTTTAAGGATTTAGAAAGTTCACAGCCTTTAAACTGTAGGATGAATTCTGCCCTTGGAGGAGTGTGTTGAATTCCCCTTGAATTCAATATGAGTCCTATGTGAATGACTCAGGGCAGGAAATGGCCTTTAAAAGGGACTGATTTGCCTTTTAACAATTCATTCACAACAAAGAGAGGCTTTAATCAGTCTCCTGACTAATTTGCTGTTCAAGCAAAATAGCCAACCTCTGACATTAAGTTTGGAGAGATGATTAATATTCAGTATAAACTGGAAGGGGAGACAAGCTCTTCCCTGTAACACATCTCTGCTAGAGATATTCCTCTCACAGGAGTTCAGGTGATGGGGCTCTTCCCCATATTCGGCAGCATGATGGAAGCAGTCTGGGCTGGCAAGGACACAAACACACACTGGCTATTGCATAAATGCCTTGTGATTCTTTTCACCATCTTTTCTTTTGCAGGGAGGTTGGAAATGGGGACAAATAGACAATGGCCTCCCCACCTCAAAACTTGCAATATATAGATATATTTATAAATATAAACAAATATATAAATATAAATGCAAACAAATATCTAAATAAATATATAAATATAAATATGCATAATATTCCATTTATGGAAATTGCTTTTGGAGTAAGATGAGTATACCGAATGGGTTAACTGGAAAAAAAGAACTGCCTTATAATACCTGCCAGCTATGATTATTATAATCTTGCAGACAAATATAATTACAGTGTGTGATGTCTGTTTATGTCTGTGAAAGCTTTGATTGTGTTCTCTTGTCTGCATTACACTGCAAAACAGCATAAACATTTATATTGTATAGTAACTCTAATGCAGTGCTAATGCCCTGAGCTATGGGTGTCACTTCAAATTGCAAAGATTTATGTGATACTCATATTTGCCTTTTTCAGGTGAATTTGACCCTAGTACACTTACTGTTATACTGATTTGTAGAATCTAGAAGACCATTAATAGGCTGCAGAAAGAAATGAAATTACTTACATAGGAACACATGTTATAAAATCATAATTACTCCAGAGTTTCATTATCTCATACAGAAATTAAAAGACTGGCTGTAGTAACTTTGTAATGATTGAAATATTAATATAGGACCTCTCAAATTTTAGAGACAGTATAAATTTTACAGAACAGGTTATATACAAATTCATCATAACGTTTTACTAATGTGCACACTGCATTTAAAATTAGAGCTCTTAGGTTGCACAGATCACACCTCTATTCTTAAAAAATTCTGAGCACTAGAAGGCAAGAACCCTAAAGAAATAGGTGGGTATTACGCATATTTCTTTTTTTGTTGTTGTTCATTTATGTACACTTTAGGAGGGAAATAGACTGACAAAGGTGAACACAGGATTTGTATGCAGCTAATGGCATCTGTCAGCTTGAAATGAAGATGAACCTTTGCTCTAGAGTTAGCCAGTTCAATAGTGTCATGGTTTAACCCTGCCAGAACCAAGCCCCAGGCAGCTGCTCCCTCACTCCCCCACCAGTGGGATTGATTGGGAGAAAATCAAAAGGGTAAAACCTAGAAAACTCATGGGCTGAGTTAAAGACCAATTAAGAGGGAAAGCAAAAGCTGTACAGCAGAACAAGGAATCAATTCCCCACTTCCCATGGGTAGGCAGGTGTTCAGCCACCTCTGGGAGAACAGGGCCCCAAAACGTGTAACGGTGACTTGTGAAAACAAACACTGTCACTCCAAATGTCCTCCTCTTCCTCCTTCTTCCCCTCACTTCACACACTGAGCATGATATCACACAGTCTGGAACATCCCTTTGGTCACTTGGGGTCACCTGTCCTGGCTGTGTCTCCTCCCAACCTTCCAGGCACCCCCAGCTTCACCTCCAGCCTGGCAGTACAAAAAGCAGAAAAGTGGCTCTGTGTAAGCCCTGCACAGCAATAGCAAATACATCTCTCTATTGTCATCAGTGTTCAGCATAAATCCAAAACACAGCCCCAGATTAACTCTATGTCAGCCAAAACCAGCACAATAGCCAGATATTCATAGAGAGATAATAAGAAGACTTTGAAATATATTCTCACATTATGTGATGCACATGTACAGACCATATAAAGTTTTGCATCCTGCTTGATAGGTATGTGAGGTCACTAAAGGGAAATAATGACACTGTGTGAATGCCCACTTCAATAGGGCAACAAGTCACTCTCTGAACAGTGCCCAAATTTGTGAGCTCTGTGGTTTCCCACTCCTGGCTGCAATCAGGGAATGAGAAAGGATGAACTGGAAGAAGTTGGTGCCAGAGCCCCTTCATGGGGTTTTGGCTGTTGGACTCGGGGCCAGCACTGACAGCAGCGCAGCTGTGCAGCCTGGATTCAGAGAGCTGTTTGAGGAGGAGCTGTGGGAAGCCTTAGCAGAGGCCATTCCCTTGCACTCAGGAGCTGCATTTAATCTGGACAATTGCCCTTGTTCCCTGTCAGGGGTGCACTGCATCCATGCAGGGGCCCAGGCACGTAGCTCACTGGTCTGAGCCTGACCCACTGGCCAGCACTGCCTGGCTTGACCTTACACCTGCCTTAGTGTTTCTGCATGCACCTGCTGTCCAACTCAGCTGGCTGTCCCCTGCTCTGCCCTCCTTGCTCAGGTGCTGTGGGACGTGTCCTTCAGGCCACTGCCCTGCTGCCCTTGGCCGGGCTCACCGCCCCAGCAGAACAGCATCCTGCTGCTCCTCCTTCTCTCTCAGAGCCCAGTGTGGATTTGACAGCTGCTGGAATAAGGGAACCATCTAAAGAGCATAACCTTGTTTAAGCTTAGTGTTCAGCTTCTGTGGAGCACAGGGTTTCCTTTGTGATACACATTTCTATTGTGTCATAAGTGCCATTAAAATTTTGCAGGCCAACAAATGGAGCAGCTGATAAGTCGTACTTTTAATGAGACTCAGGTAAAACTAACTACTTTGATATCTTAGTCTTCTCATAGATTTTTACTCTCATTTAAATATATTTATTTGAAATTAAATATATAAGATCAAACCTCTGAGTGCCAATAATACAACATTTGTAGACACAAGGTGCGTTCTCTATTTCTCATCATACATGTAAAAAAGAGCAAGTAACATCAACATAGCATGAACAATGTCTTGATTCTTTCTATATAAGCTTAGCATAGAGTCACAGAAATTCAGTAAGGCAAAATGAACATCCTCATTCATACTGTTAATGTCCTAGCTTGCTCCATGTGTATAGAAATAAGCTGAGACTTTTAAGTTAAACAAGCTTTTGCACAAACTTCAAGCACACTCTACTAATTGTATGATATTTTTTGTTTCTCATCATTTAGAATCCAATAGCTAAGAATGTTTTAAGACAGGGGAAATTGCCTATATGAAAGTAAGACTACCATTTTTCCAAAAATGGGGCTTAATTTATCTCTGCAACCATTATTTTTTTTTTGCAATTTGTGAATTTCCTCTTTACTTAAAATTAAAATGCATTTTCATGAATGACCTTTCAATTTTTTGTACATCTATCATAATAAAAAGCTAAAATCAAAACTGAGATCCAGGTACTATAGCTAGTGTCCTGAAATGCCATTTTAAAAGTTGCAATCTAGTTTTCAGATCCTGCAAATTTCTAAGAAATACAATAAATTGTTGTTATGCTGACATTTCTCTGTGTCATTTGTGGACTTTGTAAATCAGTTGTATCCACCAGTTAGATGAATACAAACTATACAATCTCTCTAAATGTGATACTGGAACATGAAAGACACATTGAGATTGTGTCATACTGAAAAAGCCCAGTTTGCACTTTCTATGCAGCTTAGTCTGTCAGTAAATAAATTTAAATTGGAAAAAAATTTTTGAAAATAAGGAGTACCAAATCCAAGCATATAGATTTTTCTGATGCTGTTTTTCAAAATGTCTTTTCTAACTGAAACCAGGAATAGCAGTATAGTAGGCAGTATAAATAAAAGAAGTATATATGCATCTATTAATGAATCAAAAACTTCGAAAATAATTAAATTTAACACTTGAAGACTGCAAAAAGGAAGATCGATTTTATCTAAGGACAGAACAGTTCTTTTCTTGCTTTCTTAAGTCCCAGAATATATTCAAGAACAAGTAAGAGAACAGAATGCTGGTGTGCTGTTTCAAAATAGTGCAAGTTCTGCAATTTCTAGAGGGCAACAGCAGATTTTTTTATGCATGCTTGTTATGCATGCACCTGGATTCCTTTGTGCTTAGCAGGCTGGTGTTGCAGCAAAGGATAAACAATTATAACAAAAAATACCCCAATGTTCAAGATGCCTTTCAGCCAGGATCACCAAATTCTCCTCTCTGGCTCTGTGCATGTGTGTGCCTGAAGGGAGAGACCCAGAGGATCACAGCTGTTTGGTTTTCTATTATTGGTTTTGCATTACCTGGAAACATGTTCTAGCATGTTTCAACTCTATCTATATTTCTTGTGAAAAATTTTTATTGCAACTTTTCTGCCAAGCACAAAGGTCCATCTTGAGAAAGATCTGATTAGTAAGAAGCCAGTGTATGCTCCATTTGAACACCTAATAACAATATTTCATTTTTAATGAAATTCAATAGTGTGAACCTTTGACCATGAAAGAACACACAAGATGATACTTGACTGCAAAGATATGTAGCAACATAGTTATGCCTTTCTCCACATCTGGAATGATTAATTCTTTTCTACTATTACTTTATAATACTTATACAAAATACATACTGATTTTAAAGTTGCAACCACTGGTGCTTTATCATTAAATTGTACCAAAACTCACCTCTCTACAAATTTTAAGAAGAAGCTGCCTCAGTCTGAATGTCTAATATGAACAACTTTTTCATTAAAAGAAAAGCAGGGTGATCTTCTTTTGTTATTATGTAAAAGTCACTAGCATAACAAAGAACAAATGAGGATAGATCAAAAAACAGTATCAGAAATTAAAACTTCATTCATAATAAAGAAAAAACCCCACATTTAAAGTAAATGTCTGGTTTGTTAATGTGAAGCTGACCTAGCATTTTTTATTCCTGAGTCATACACAGAAATGCTGCTGTGCAGTGGACTGTTAAGAACATGAAAGTCTGACCATTTAGCAGATTTATGGAATCCCTGTAGGATTTTCTTTCTAGATCTAAACTATATGCTATACTCACAGGCAGAGTCTTAAAACAACATTAATGTTCTGATATCAGCATCGTCAAGAAAGCACTGATACTTTGTTGTTGCTAGGCAAGTCTCTAATTTCAAATCTTGAATGAAATCTCATATTGTCTGGTTCAAACAAAAGTATTGGAAATTAATAAATAGTTTTTAAAGTTATTTTTAATCACTTTAATTACCCTCACACTAGCAGTGACTGAATGTAGAAAGTGCATAAAGGAAAAGCCATTTATTTGCAGACAGCCTTGAATGTAAAGGTGATAACATAACTGGATACAGGTTTAGCTTTTCCATCATCACCCTCACAAGTGAAGGTCTTCAGTGTCTGTCAAAGCAATAGCCATTCCACTGACAGCTCACTGTATCTTCAGTCTTCTGTAACCCTGCAGGAACAGTTGTGAAGAAAAAAAGTAATTCTCTCAATTACGAGACAACTGTAGATTACATATAGGATATAACTGATAACATATGTCTGTTATTTGTTATGTTTATTTTCAGAAACCAGAATTGCATCTGGTTTCCATTTGCAAGACAGAGGCATGCTTGTGCACATATCTGGCAATATTTTTTTCCTCATTAGCCTGGGATTTGAAATTATACTAATGCAGAATACTCTATTTCATCAGCTTTTGTACTGGAAAGACATAAAGTTGCTGGAGCTTCAGTGTGGGTTTGTGTAGTAACAGTAACTACCCTGTAGCAGATATAAGGACGACTCCCCTCATATCTTGCAATACTTGGGATTAGGACTTCATCAATTGCAATAAATGGCTTCTAAAACTCTTACTTTTTATCACAAATAGAAGTTTTTTAAAATTGCCTGAGTACTTAGAGGTAACCTCTTAGTGCATATTTAGAGTAAGGAAGCAGGAGAGAACAGTCCCAGGGAATTTGCTTGCAAAGTGAGTCTTGTTGCATCCTGTCTGTTTCTCATCTCTCTGCCTTTGGAAACAGGAAATCAAGAAATTTGCTGGATGTTCCTGCTTGGCAATTATTTTCCTGTTTCGATATTCCTTTTTCTATGTTCATTGTAACACAGAGATAAATATTAATATTTTGTCATTGAAAGTGGAGATGTGCTGCAAAACACTTCCATGTTTCTCTTTGGGTGTTTCATATTGGGCCTTCCCCACTCTCAACCGGGCTTTAAAGGAGAGAAATGTAATTTATTGTCACCAGAAACATTCTTAACATGGCACCATGAATGACTGCTGTTGCCATTGGGCTGTATCTCATATTCTAAGAACTAGTTCCAATAAAAACATCCTTTGTTCCCAAGAATGCACACATAGATCAAAGTATTAGCGAGGCTATCATAGCTGATCCCAACTATAACATTCTGTATGTCTGGAATTATGATGATATTTTATTTATGTAAACACCCTTTTAAAACTTACAGATGAGTGTTAACCAGTTATTATGGTGACTCACAAGATAATTTTGCAAAGAAACCTCTCTCTGCTGCCAGATAAAGCAAGATTTTTAACATATATTATTCCTCAGCTATACTGGTGGTTTCCAAAGGAGCAGTTACCCCAAATATCACTGACAAACTACAATCTTGGGGTAAATGGCATGGTACTATCAGAATATTTCTAATTCATCACATTCTCTTTTATGTTTACTAACTCTGCTGTTGATCCATGAGTAGGATATCCTTCAATAAATGAAATCTACTTTCACAGCTGTTTTAAAAATGATTGGATTGCAGGCATGCCTACTGAAATCAATCAACTAATTGAAGAAACAGAATGATATTTTTATTATAGGGTTTCAGATAATACCAAGTCCCTGGTGAAAAGTATGTTATTTCTTTTCTTTGGAAAACCATATCTGTGGATTCGTGCTTTTTTCAGCTGTATAGGTCATAGGATAGGAATTACAAAGATTTCCAAAACAATATCACTGAATAATCCCTGACCAAGTGGCTTACACAGGTACTTAGTCTGCTCTATATTATCATCATCAGTGTTCTTTCACAGACATAGGAAGATGTCCTTTAGCTATCTGCTCAAAGCAATTAAAATATTTCAGTTTTGATTATGATCTAACCACAGATATTTTTAGCAAACCTTTTAGAATGAATGACACTACACAATACATCACGTAGTCCTTAAGAACAGAAACCATTTTTGTTAAAGTGGCAACCAAAGCTGGTTCCTTACATCTGGGATTGAAATTCTGCTGCCCTTTGAATTGAATTCCTTTGGGTTGGTCAGCTCTAGAAGAGCAACAATCTCAAGAGATTTCAGCATTCATATCTTCATGAGCTGAAGGTACAAAAAAAATAGTGATGCCATAGAGAAAACCAGCTGACTACAGCTGGAGAGTTGGAAAAACTTGGCATTTTTCTGTCAGAAATATTGAGGCCTACTTGGTTATCTATGGACTGTTAAGGCACTGAAGTTGATTTCAGTGTAGATTTTCATATATTCTTTTTTTTTCCGAGAAGCCTTTCTAATATCAAGAGAAATACATGAATTTAACTGTGTTTTTTGAGCAAAGTAATGCTCATTCATCTGAAATAGTTGCATTCATTTACATTCTGTAACTTCTATGTGTTAAAATACGTTGCTTGAATATATCCATGCTAATGTATATTTAAAATATGTAAACTTGTTTGTATGCAAATATAATAAGAGAGTTAATTTATATTGCCCTCATAGGGCTTTCAGCACTATCCACCATAACATCCTTATAGCAAATTAATGTACAGTGATGCAGCTGGTACCAAGTGAACTGAAAATCCTTCCACATTATCTAACTAGAATGATTCACCAGTACAGGACCCAACAAGGATCTCTCTTGTGTTTTGTTCTGTATTTTGCATCATGAAATAGAAAAAGACATCACATTTGATGATGACACAGTTTAGGATAAGGTGCAAATATAATGGGAACCATAATTGCATTCAAAAGCTCTTCATAAACCAAAAAATTGATGCTGGAAGGAGGCTACTGCTCAATAGGAACAAGTGTCAAAGTGTTACATATTAGCAGCAATGATGAGCTATACAGACAGGGTATGGGCAGTACCAAGAAAGGGAGAGCATGATCTACAGCAGTCTAATACCTTGTTGTTCAAGTCATGTTGAATTATCCTTTTGGTCTGCTTGATATCAGTTAGAGAACTCCATCCAGTCTTGGAAAATGGTAGTCAAACAAAGTTATGTAGAGCGTACAGAAAATGGACAGAGATCTGGAAAACATGACATATGATTACAGGTTGGAAGGAAGTAGCTAAAAAAGCTGAGAAAAGGCAGCAAAGAAAGGAATCTGCACCACATATGCTGGATATGATGAGAAAGAATAGTCTGAAATTGCAGGAAAGAAGAATTAAACCAGACCTTTCAAACTACCATGTAATTCTAAATTATAATAACATCTGGCTGTAAATACATTCAGCAGATTGTAGAATCACCAGTAGCTTCATGAACCTTAAAGTAATGTGTAAATTGTCATTTACACATTTACATTAAATATAAGATACAATTTATCTTCATAAATATGAAGGTAACAATGATTAAGCTTTAGGAGGTAGGAAAAATATTTTCCTTTTTGTTTTGGTAGCAATTCATCTTTGAGCAACTCTGAGTATTTCAGCAGGTTATAATGGCATCTGAACATGCCCAAAGACCTTTGCATTTTCAAAGCTGAGAAGGAAAGGCAATGAAGTCATGAAAGGAAACTTCTCACCACTGACTTAATATTAAGAACACCAGAAAGAGTGGGAAGCAGGGAGATTTTGAATATGAATAGCTCTCCTAAATAATCTGCTATTAAAATGATTATTACTGCCCCCTCACAGATTCCTTTCCATTAATACACCTTGAAGATGCAGGGTTGTACTTCAGCCAGAAACTGTGAAGTATGTTCCAGCTTGACAGCTAGATACAAACAGGGTGAGAAAAACTTTCACAACTTACTATGTAGAGCTGTAGTAACCTTTTCATTTCTGTACCTATTGTCTCAACACCTGTATTATATTTCTATTTTGTAGATGAATATGTTTATTTCACCTGTATCTCAAACCAGGTGCATTTAGTTGTACTGTGACAGAAGATTTATTCCATTCTAAAGTATGTGCAGAACCTGCAGATAAGGACAATCAAGCACTTTAGCATTTCCTATCATATTATTAGGAGGCTGACAGTGACCCTGCTCTAACTGGAGAGCTTGTAATTTAGGCATTTAAAATCAAAGAGTTTTAAGATGTCAACGAAAAAATTTTTTTTTAGAATCTGTCAGACCATCTTTAAATCCGTTCCTGGAAGGTTTTAAGACCAGGCTTCCTTAGGGTCTTGGAGAAGGGTAGATCAGATTATTTCTTATGGTCTTTTCCTATTTTCCAAAAGCCTACGGGTAAGCCTCCTATGCAGTTAAAGAGTATTAAACCCTAGGTATGTGACAGAGATTGTCTTTAATCCAATTTACACAAACAGGAAGAGCAACAAAATCTCACAGACTTTTTAGAGCCATACAGGCTTTCTGGCATCCAGGATGCATGATCTCAGGCTCCATTATTCTAATGTCCTATTTCCTGGTATTTCTACCTCTACTGTGTTCTCCCTCTCTCTAAAGTTAACACCATTTAATAAATGAACCTTACTGGAGACCAGGTCATCAAGTATGCTGGAAGGTCCTTGGTATGTGCCTAAGTTCATGTGGGACTAATCTTGTCCACAGTGGGTGTGGACACACACTTTTATACACCAAGGCTACAGCCCAGATTCAACTGAATTATCACAGACTAGTAAATCTGTATAAATGGCTGAACTGTGGCTGCTGTTTCTGAGAATGTTCCTAGTCTGCAAAAAATTAAAGAAAATATGGCACTGCTGAAACTGAAGTGAGAAATTGACTAATTTACCCCCTTACCAAGATTTACCTAGTTACCTACAAAAGAGCACAGTTTCTAAGGTATCCCCTCCAGAAAAAATAAAATAGTTGAAAAAAATCATTACTATTTCACTTAATAATCACTCTTTGTATGTTTTGACCTATGTTTTTATTTTCTGAACTATTTCATAAAGATAACTTGTAAATTAATTGACACTTTTGAAAAATATTTTAAAGTCCCTGTGAGTAAGAAAATATGGGCATTGAAAGAAAATTAAGTGAAGTCTTTTTTATTAATAGCATACTCAGTTACCATAGCTCAGCTGCCATGTGTTTAGTTGCACTGTGGTCTTTTTATTTTTAGTCCAAGGCTTTAGTTTCTTAAGCCAGACCTTGTAGCACTGAATGAAACAATTCAATAAAACCAATTTGGATACAATACTCAGAACTGGTACTTACTGCAATATCCAGCGTTGGTGACAGGCTGCCTGGAGTCCTGCCAATGCTGATTTAGCAGTATATGCCAGCTCAGTGAGTCAGAAAGAGTTTTTACATGTGCCAGCTCAATTGTGCAAGGTTGCTCAGAAATCCCTTTCAATATCCAGGCAGAATAATTGCTGTATTTCCAATCTACTTTCCTTCAGAGAAAGGAACAAAGGGGGGGAAAAGCATCAATAGAATGGCTTTTACTATCAATTTTGTAGCCTGCTGTGGAAGGTCACTGCTTTGAAAATATTTCACTCTAAGTGAATATTCAGGTCATGTGATTGTGGGTGCAGCTTTCTGACATTCAAGTATGCAAGAGAGAAAAATAGTAATTGAAAGGATAACTGCTTTGAAATAGTAAGAATAAAAGTTTAAAAAGTCACCTGCCTAAGAAAAAAAGTTTAGCAAAGACTGAGGAATGTACATGTATAGTTTGATGGTAATTTAGCCCATGTATCATAACTGAGGGCAAAAGAGAAAGATGGAGCACAGGTATGATCTTTTTAAATGTGTTTTAAATGAAATGATGTGGTAACAGTATAGCTGTAGGAATATTACTTTTCCCTCAGTATAGAATTAGTTTGTAGGAATCTTCTGTTTCAGGCCAATTCTTTTAGAATTCCTCTGTTCAGCTCACTATGAGATATGAAAAGAAGCCAAGTCAAAATACCTATTTATCACTTGCCTGGGACAGTGTCATTTCTGATGGGTTGCATAAACAGCAAGTGGTAATTTAGGAAACCAGAGCCCAACTGGAACAGCTTTTTCTTGTTTGATTTAAAAAATAGTAATAAAATTGGATAAGAGGATAAAATTTACATTGTAATAGTCACTGAGGCCAGTAACCATCACTTACTGAGTACCTATCAGAAGACTGGTTCAGTGCAAAACAAAGAAAAGTTGCCATCTACTCTAATTTCCTTATAATAAAATTAGAATCTCTGGAAGAGAAACATTGTCTGAACACACAAACCCATGTTCCCTATCCCAAAATCAAGTTACAATAGCTGGACTAGGTGATTTGGAAAAAAACCCCTCCACTCCTAGGGTTTGAAACAATAATCAGCATGCTTAGAAATACTGTTTTTCCCCAAGAAGTGAAGAACCTCTTTGTGCTCCCACCTGTTTTTCTCACATGACAAGTAACTCCAATGCATTTAAGAGTCAGATCATTTCCTGTTATTTTTAACCTCTGAAAAATACATGTCAGCGTGGTTGTACCATCTCTCTTTCTCTTCTGCTTCCACCACAGAACTAATAAAGCTGGCTGACCTTCCCATTGGAATTCCTTCTTGATGAGTTTTATATGCCAGTTTCCATTTATTTCACATCTCAACTTTAAACAATATCAGGCAGGCTAAGGCCTAGCTTATGCCATTCTAATCACTTGAAACATTGAAAAAATAGTTGTCTTTCATTTTCTCCTAGGCATTATGTACCTTTTACCCTTCTTCAAAAGGAAATACCCAAGAATTCTTAACAACTGACGATGAGGTGCTTAGAATAACCACTTAGAGAATAACATTAAAATAGCACCAAAAAAAATTTTAAATGCTGACTTCAGTTCCTTCTTAAATGTGGTTCACAACAAATACTGATATAAAAATATGAGTATTTTTTTAAGTTTAAAATTATTTTCTCATTGTTAGTCAAA
>VZTR01007589.1:41951-72896 GCA_013400775.1 Chaetops frenatus
TGAAAGATGCAGTGTCTTTTGGGGTATACCTTTCTCTAGATGCAATACAAAATTTTGTTTGTCAGAAGGCTTTCTGTAAGTTCAATGTCAAAAACATATTGAGATCACCTTCAATGCTGCATTCAAGAAATTGAGATTAGTGTGTGATTGAGGCTGACTCATCATTTAATTGCACAAGATGTAAATCGGGTTTTTCTGCAGTGAACTAATAAAATTAAACTATTAATAACTGTACAAACAACTACAAATCAGGCCACGTTTGAAGGGAAATAGACTCAGGCATTGAGAGAGTCATTGAGAGGGTTTCTTTGCAACATCTTCATTAGTATATTTTTCATTTTGTCTCTTTCCATTATTTGTACCTTAAGAGTGGCTTATCATCTCCTGCAAATCAGAAAACAATCTACATTTCATCTTTAGGCTGCTTCATTCTCCAGTGTTTGAAACATTTCTAAACAAATAAAACAGAAGCAACTTCTTTCCTAATATATGTAATGAAAATTTTTATTTTGTGTAATCAGCACTAATAAAATGGTCTCAAAGGTGTCTATCGAATTTAAACAAAAACATGATGTTACCTGGGCTACAGTTTCCGTAATGATTCTCTTTTCTTTGATGAGTCTCTTTATCCTTTTATTGCCTTTGAAATGAAAGTACGGATTGTGGACATTACCTCTTAATTAACTGATGGCAAATGTGTAGAATGACAAGACACTTCAGAGGGTTCATTTTTTTTGCCCCTCTCTCCCCACCCACCCCAGCTGGCTGGACTGTCATAATTTGAGAGAAAACATAATATTTTCTCTTTTTCCCAGAAGGAGTGATGAATTTCAAAACTAGGAGCTGGAAAGGTAGCACTTAGGCTTCCTAGGTGGAAGAGATTGTCTACTATGCCATAATTAACAGCTGTTTGATTCATTCCTAAAGTGTATTTCTTTCTGATTCACTTGTTATGGAAAAGCTGTGTATCTCTGGTTGTTCACATTAAAAACAGTGCAAATCTGCTGACCTCGGCTTTGTTAATTTTCCATCCCTCAAACCAAGTACTGATATTTTGTATCTCCAACAGTTCATTTTATTAATGTTAAAAAAAGATAATTTTCATTTGGTGTACTAATATTGCTAGAAGAAACCCTTATAAAATGCAAATGTTTTCAGATAGTTTTTAGTACTATTAAGTTATTTCAATTCCTAGATAAAAGTAGGTGAATATGGTAAAAGTTAAAATCCAGCTGGTGACCTTGTACAGTAAGTAAAATAATGCTTGCTGCTACAACACGAATAATTGCATAAATCGGTACTGTTTAAATAAGGACTATCACAATTTTGTTTCTTTTGTTCATGCCACAGGTGAAGGTTGATTTATAATCTGCTTCTGATGCGTAAATCAGTAAATCTTATGAATCATTTTATCCTCAAAGACGGCACTTGAATTCCAAGAATTTAATGAAAAGCACTTTCCATTTTTCTCACAAAAAATATATAGCTTGGTGCCAATTAAAATTCAGTGCACAGTGTATCCAGTAACCCTGATAATCAGTAAAAACATGTCAGAGAGCAAAATGGTGTCTCCAACTGAAGGGAAATTTCAATGAGCAGTTAAACTACAATAGGAAGAAATTCATTACTGGAATACCTTGCTGCCTTACAGAAGCTGAAATCTGATTAAAGAAATAATGACATGAAACTATTTAAACTCCTGGCAAAAGTGGCAGTGAGGACAATGACACATATCTCAGCTTGTGCTGGTACTTATTTTGCCTCAGAACAACAGCAGAAAATATTGTTCAGACTGCTACATGTTAGATCAGTGTATAAGAATGACAATTTCTTCCCCTCACTGTTTTTTATTGCTTCAGCTCTTTGACTCTTGCTGACTTGAGTTCAAGTCCCAAATGGACTTCTGATCAGCAGGGTAGCTGATTTCAGAATACAGAGAGAGAGAAAATGTGTAAACTTTGTGAAGTACTCCACAAGCTCCAGCTTGCAAACCTCACAGAGATTGCAGCCCATCCAGCTCACAAGCTCTCACCTAATACAACATGCTGTAAGTTGTGAAGAAATGTGTTTAAGTATAAATAGACTCTACTGGCTTCAGCAAGTAAAACTGTTTCCTTAGTTTAGTCAACATACTGCTTGCTGGGGAAGCTGAGAGGCCAATGTCCTAGGCTCACCAGTGATTTCTCCCTGTAAAATGGAAGTTAGCAATAATTGTGTGTATAATATTGTCTATTAGGTGGTGCATAAGGGCTTGCATTGTATGTACATACTGTAATTGTATAGAAAACATTACAGAGTGAGCCTGCTTTTAGCTTGATGCCTCATACAGTGGTAATTAAGGAGAACAGTCTTTTGATTTGCTACTATTTGCAGTTCTGCAGGAAAACTAGGTTTAGGCTATCTTGTGCTGTGCATTGTTGCCATGTTTAATCTTCTGATTCTCTAGGAACAATTACATGCGACACCTATGGGGAATTTAATTGCTCTGCTCCTGCATCTATGGCAATTGTAATTATGGTGCAGTACTATTTGGGGGAGGGGGGGGGGAAGAGAGAAAAAAAATTGTGTTTTTTAGAATATAGCACTGAATAATACAAGTGTTAAATTTATACAACAGCATCGCTACAAGAATTGGCTTCCAGAATTAACCCTGTGTTTCTTTTCATGAGAGGCCAGACAAAATAAAAGCATTGGTTATTGCAAATATTCTCATGTAAAGCTTTCCATTCAAGCCTATCAAATGCATGTATCCTCCCAACATATGTGGGAGTTATCACAGCTTCTTTTTTTCCCTCTCCTTCTCCAGCAGAGGAAACTAAGGCACAGAAATGTTCTGCCTGATTTGTCTTTATGAAAAATCCAAAGGAGAGCAAATTAGTATGTGAGAAATTTTGAATTTCTAGCATTTCCAAGCTCCTTTTTCTTTTAGTGGATGCAGCTTTGAAGGAAACATAATGGGCCAAACACATGGCTTTTTAAGCTATAAGACCTTAAAAAAGTCTGTGAAATGGAACATAATAAATGAATAAATGTTGCTGTGCACTATTCTGCGGATAAATCCTATTGAACAGAATTGAAGATGTCATTGTCTGAATCACACTGTATGATCCCAACCAAAGGAAGTTGTAGACAGGGTTATGCTATTGCATTCTGAAGGAAATTTTAAAGAGAATCCAAAAAGCAATACTGTATCAGGACTTCTTTTGTTCCTTATAAAAAAAATGAAAAAATTATCTCTGCTTCATTTGCAGTAAGGCCTTTTGATTTCTTTTATCATTGTGATGATTTTCAGAACTGATCTTGATGGCAATTCAGTTAGAAATTAAACTGTCATCGAGAAGTCCTCCAGTGGCTTCACAAGTTAACACTCTTGGAGAAGTGGTGTACAGATTAAATCAGGACAAATGCTCCACAGAATAGAGCCCATTCTGGCTGAAGAACTCATGTAATAATAATGCAGAGGCTTATTTTTCTTAAATAAACACTAATCCTGCAGAAGTGAAATGCACTCACACTTCTCCCTGAGCTACCTGTTCACCTTCAGCCCCTGCAATTGCTCCCCCTTAAATGAAATGCAAGATGGCCAAACGTGACCTATAGATAGCAAAAAGTTAACCCACACCTTTGGTGTAATTATACTGTACAAGAAATACAGGTTTAAGATAAGAGCTAGGTTTTTCTCTTTTAGTCATGCCAGAGAAGGTATAATGCTATAATTGCCTATATGAATCTTTGTAGACAATGTGCTGCAGAAGTGAAGGTGCACAGTACATACCCCTGCAGATCTGCTGCTGTGATTAACCTAAGAAATTTTCATGAAAAAGAAAGTAACTAAGAGAAATGTGTTTTCTTCAGATAATTATCAACTTCTTTTGATACAGACATCAACAGAACTGACAAGATCTCTTTGAACATCAAGATTATCTTTCTGTGAGTTCTTTCTTAATAAAAGAAAAAATACCTACATTGACATTTTAAGCTTTTCCCAATTCTCTGCTTAAAAAAAGGAAAGGAGTTGATGGAAGATCTTTTCTAGGCCAGAGGGAATAAATCTCATGCAAGAGTCAGTCCAATTTTTTCCACACAATCCTTTTTTTTCCTCTGAGTTATGAAAACAGCTAGCCTTTTCACTGAATCCATGTGTGAACTATCCACATCCATATCCATATCCATTCTCCCCACCGTGTATTACGTCGTAAAAGATTTCTGGACTGGTACAAGACAGGTCAGGTTTTCCACTCAGAAAAAAATCTGTGTGTTCACAGCCAAGGTGATGATCTCTTTCAGAAGTCAGCACATGGGAACTGTCATTTGAAGACCTGCATTTTGCCACCATCTGGCCAAACAACATTGAATAAGTCACTTGCAGTCTTTGTTCTTTGAATTTCTCATTTATAAGGCTATTATCAGCCAATATTTGCCCAAATTTTTTGTGCTTCTGTTGTACATTTAAAGTCATTTTTGTCTTTACTATGCCTTAAAACCATTTATTTGCCTTGTTTTCTCCAAATTTACATATCTAAGGCTTAATCTAGCCTGAACTGCATCCCTTGATTCATAATATGAACAGTGCAGGCATAGTACAAAAGAGAAGAGACTGCAAACAGTGAATCTGAATGCACTTTTAAACATACTTTTCCCTTGCAGATATTTACAAATGAAACCCTGTGATGCAGCATTTTAATTCCCACGAGAAGTGTTATTCTCATTATATCTTCTGTCCGTATACAAGCTTCTGCTGTGTTACTTGTATTGCCATTTTCAGCAGGGCCTCAGAAGAGAGAAAGGATAGGAACTCAGACAGAATTACTAAACTGAAACACAAAGATAATGAACTCTAATGCAACAGGACAGCAAATTAAAAGACTGGGAAGTTGTTAGCCCATGCAAAAATAGGAAGAAAAAGAGCTTTATTCCATACTTCTGAAGCATTCTTCAAAGCTCAGAGAGCCTACTAAACGAAGCAGTCCAGTTAATCTGCCTAGAGCTCCTCAGTTTGGTTCTCTTTACAAAAGAAATCCAAGCAGACATTTTTAAGAGCAATTATTTTTTTATGAAAAGGAAATAACTAAGACCTAGAAAGGCACATTAGAGGCTAGAAGACACACCAGTCAGGAAATGGTTTAAGATGCCCATTCAGCTCAATTTGTTTTAAAGTATTTCAAACCCCCTGAATACAGCAAATTCTACAAATAACCAAGTGGCTGGGAGACATAGTGCATACTGCCAAACAGATTTAAATGCAAAAGCAAGACTCCTGTTTCCCAAAGCTGTGGAGGGTGATTATAACATTGTCTAGTCTTAAGGCAAAATTACTCTCTCTGTTTCTCCGTATTTCCTTACCAGATTCCTAATGTTCCCCTTCTGTGCAAATATATCTACAAAAGAACAAACTTATGTAGAAAATTGGTAGTTCCAAAAATGGCATGGATTTGGCAAAATTGTGCCCTGATTCACAACATTATCAGACAGAAATATTCAAGCATTATAAAACACCTGCCCTTTGCTTTGGGATCAAAATTTAAAATACTTAAAATTATGGATTTAATAACACATTTTAGAATTTTGTTTACTTTTCATTTTGAAAACCTTGTGAAAATCTTTATAATGCATTAATTTTTTTTAGAAACATGAAGTCTATGAATTTGTCTTTTTATTTTAAAAATTCCTCAGATTCCCTCCCTATCCAAATAACTTTAGCAGCTGAAACATACAGAAATGCACCATGTATCACAAGACTGTGAAAAAAAATAGAAGATGACAATATTGGATCCATTGGCTGCATTTTTATTCCAAGTTTATGGCTACTGTTATACAAAAGGGTACAAACATATTATAATGCTGACATTTCAAGTAACTGGCATTCTGAAAATATTCTGACACTTACCTGGGATTGGGAGAATTTTCTTTTTACTCTGGACAAAAAATAAGTTCTCTAAATCTCTTAGTCTGGATAGGAACTTAAGAAATAAAATAAATGAAGGCAATGTTTCTAGATTTTTGTAGGGGGAAAAAAAGCACTATCACTCAGGAAATCAGATACTCAGCTGTGTCTGCAGGTTATGGAAAGCTACGACATAATCTTTTTGCAGAATGAGTCCTTTGCAAGGCTTGCAAGGCAGAATAATTCAGAATATTTCTAACAAGAGTATTGATTGCAAAAGCACATTTTCTTTCCTCTTACATTTCCGATTTAAAAGGCCTACACAATAATGGTGAAGTATATGAAGCTTAAAATCCAGTAAAAGCTGCATAAGGAATCCCTGATGTCTGATCAAAAGTAAGTTATTTGAGAAATTTCATGAGCAACAGCAACTATTTGAAAGGTAAACTAAAACCATCTATTGAGAGATAACATATGAAGTAATGTCTTTTAAATAAAAAATACTAAGTGGGCATTAAAGCAGAATATGAATATAGTTAAATGGCAAATATCAGATTTGTTTCTAAGACACTGGGAAACAATTCAAGAGATTTTCAGCAAAGAAGCACGGAGTGACACACAATAAAAGTAGTCAGCTTCCACATAAAAGCACCAGTTGCACCACAAAATGCAAAGGACAGCAGGAATGTATTAATAAGCATGTAACTACAAAACAAAGCTATTATGATGACTGTAGTTGTGCAGGAAAAGATTCTATAATGGATTTCATTAAAATGTACAAAAGTTATTTTTCAGATCACATATTTGTGATATTGGAAGCAAATTAATATTAAAGATGGGTCAGGAAATATGATGATCTAGTGGAAAAAGGTATGCATTGTGCCTCTCTCATATGTCAGTGCACGTTGCAAATTCACAGTGGCACTTTTCTAGAATACCATCCATCCTTCCAATTGTGAGACAAAAGTCTCTGAATGCAAAACCCAAAGTGGGTTCTCATTATCTGAAGAAAAAGGTGTAAAAGAAAAACACCTTAACGAGCTTAGTGACATCTGAAATTAGGATATGTGGAATACTGAAAACCTTGTGAAACACCTGTATTATATGTAAGCTTTCACAACCATTCAGACTAAGTAAAAGCTGACCATGACTGAATTCTCAATCGTGTGACTGGAATATCAGTGTTTACCACAATAAAGTTAACTATTCAAGAAGTTATATGGGGTAAGAGCTCCAATTAAGTGAACACATTTCCTTACACAGAATAGCTGCAAAGATAATGGAATAAACTTTCCACCCCAACAGGTAGAACACAGTTACCAGACATGAGTGTGAAAACAGAACTACAGCACGAGTCATAATTACATGTAGAAGAAAAGTGATGACTTTAACCCTTCCATATAATGATGAAGTGATTCATTCCATGGTCATGACAGCTGCTCTTGCAGAACAGTATGGTCACTGGCCCATTCCTGAGGATCAGACCAGCAAAAAGCACCAAAGCTAAAGAAAACTGCAATTAATAATGTTTACAGTTATGTCAGGATACTCAAAATACTACAGCCTGTGTTCCTTCACTGACAAATTGTTACCTAATCACTAATAGCAAAATCCATGGCACACACAGCAAACAAATGCTATGATAGAAGTCTAGATGAATTAAATGTTTGGATTCAAAATTTAAACCCTATGAACAAATGTATAGTGGAACATAAAATCACTTTGGCTACAAATTTGCCTCTTGGACACATATCGGAGTGACTTTATTGAGTACTTGTTACTATTTTTATTTGGCATTACGTTTAGGTTTCACTTTAAGTAAATGGCAAGCAGAATGAAGTCTCAAATGTTCAATTAGTTTTGTTTAAGCATTAAAAGAATTTCCTGATTCATGGAATCTACTTTCATTTGAGCCAGATTTTATATACATTTTCCATTCTCTTTTCCTATCCTTCAGATAATGCTTCAAGAAAAATGTTTATAAAACCTCATTTTGTTCTTCTAACCCTGCAAACTAAATATGTTTCATTTATTTTTAAATTAAGTGAAAATTAGCCAGGTGTGATAGATAAGTTTTCTATACACAGGTCTAAATATTGACAAATGGAGACGTGTCACTGGAAAAATCATCAGTCTAGCAATTATCACGTTAGCATGTTAAGTGGAAAAAGATGTGAAACTTCCAAATGTGTCAATACAGATTATTTTATTTCCACCAGCTATCAGCTATACTGTGAACATCAGTGCCTTAGTGTCTATTCAGCAGCAAGTCAGTTTTGCAGGCAAATATCTTAACGTGACATCAAGAATTGCCAAATCTCTGGCAAAATCACACACGTGCCCTTCAGAAATGGTCTGCTAAGCAAATATAAGACATTTCTAGAAGGACAGACAGTACAGGGATAGAGCCAGAGGCCAGGAACTGGAACAACCAGCTATCAAGACCTGTCTTTCTCACAGACATGGCAATGATTTTCAGGTCCAAATGTGAGTGGACAGGGAACAGAGAAGCAGCTGGTCACCAACCTTTTCTACTGCTGCTGTCCATCAAAAAATGTTTCAAGAGGTTAAATTAGGAAGTATTGATTAATAAGCAGCAGGCAAAACAAGGAAGATATAATAATGATCTTTGTAGCTGAACAGAGTGCATTTAAAACATATATTTTTCTTTATAATGTAAATAATTAATTTCAAGAGCCCTGAGTAGACTGGTGCCTAAACTAGTGTTTAACTCCTTCTCTTGTCAATAATAGCACTGATCATTTCATAGCAACTTGTGAGATCCACAGCTCACAGAATTCATTACTTTGGAGGGAGAACTTAGAGAAAGTTCTCAACCCAGTGAGAAATAACAGCATGAGAAAAGGACAGTTGAGATGAATAATACTTTCTTGTAAGGATCTTGCAATGTTGCAAGACCTTGGCTCTTGAAAGAAAACCTCTCTCAAGGATTTTTGCGTGGTCTTGGGGAGGTCCCAGCTGACTGGAAGCTGGCAAATGTTACCCTGATTTTCAAGAAGGGCAAGAAGGCCAGAAACTACAGGCCTGTGTGCCTCACTTCAGTGCCTGTTAAAGTTATGGGAAAATTACTCTGGAGCCAATGAAAAATGCCTGAAAGACAAAACAGTCACTGGTCACTGCCAGCAGAGCTTCATGAGAAGAAGGTCCTCTTTACCAAACCTGATTTCCTTTTGTGACAACATAACCCACTCAGTTGATAAAGGGAAGCTGATGGAATCCTTCTGGATTTCAATACTGCTTTCAATACTGTCTCTCACAAGATCCTTCTGGACAAAATGTCCAGCACATAGCTGGAGAAACACATCATGGGATGGCTTGTGGGTCAGGCACAAAGGGTTACGGTGAATGGGATGACATCAGTATCACCAGTGGAGTTCCACAGGGCTCCATCCTCAGCCTTGTGCTCTTCAACGTCTTCATAAGTGATTTGGACACAGGAATGGAAGGCATACTCAGCAAGTTTGCCATTAACACAAAACTGGGAAGAGCTGTTGACTCCCTTGAAGGCAGCGAGGCCCTGCAGAGAGATCCCAACAAGGGCAAGAGGACTTGGGCAATCACCAACCTTGTGAAGTTCAACACTGGAAAGTGCTGGATTCTGCAAATATTGCTGGATTCTGCACCTGGGACAGGGTAATCCTGGATGTACGAACAGACTGGGGAATGAGGTGCTGGAGAGCAGTGCCGTGGAAAGGGACCTGGGAGTCCTGGTCAATGGCCAGTTCAACGTGAGCCAGCAGTGCCCTGGCAGCCAGGAGGGCCAACCCTGTCCTGGGGGGCATCAGGCACAGCATCACCAGCCAGGCAAGGGAGGGGATTGTCCTGCTCTGCTCTGCACTGGGCCAGCCTCACCTCCAGTGCTGGGGGCAGTTCTGGGTGCCACGATGTAAAAAAGACATTACACTGTCAGTGACAAAAGGAGGGCGACAAAGATGGTGAAGGGCCTGGAGGGGAAGCTGTGTGAGGAGCAGCTGAGGTCTCTTGGTCTGTTCAGCCTGGAGAAGAGGAGACTGAGGGGAGACCTCACTGCAGTTACAGCTTCATTGTGAGGGGATCAGGGGTGGCAGGCACTGATCTCTGCTCTGTGGTGACCAGTGACAGGACCTGAGGGAATGGCCTGAAACAGTGTCAGGGGAGGTCTAGGCTCGATATCAGGAAAAGTTTCTTCCCCCAGAGGGTGGTTGGGCACTGGAAGAGGCTCCCCAGGGCAGTGGTGACAGCACCACTTGACAGAGGTCAAGAAGCATTTAGACAATGCTCTCAGGCACAGAGTGTGACTCTTGGGGTGTCTTTGCTGGGATAAAAGTTAGATTTGATGATCCTTGTAGGACCCTTCCCATTCAGCATATTCTGTAATTCTGTGATTCTGTGATCTCATATAATCTAATAATTTTTAATACAATTTTTTTTAATTACTTTTAGAAAGCCTTTTACTTTTACATTGCTGTGTTCTGAAAACATCAGATATTCTTGGTAATGATTAATCTGGTAAGTATTAATATAAGGTAAGCAGAATGGGCACTGCTTCAAACAAAATCTGGGGACATCTCTAGAGAGAACACCAATTTCAGTGACATTGAGCCAGATCCTTACTGAATGACTCCAAGCCACAAGTTCAATTTATATGGGTAGTTTTGGAAAGAGCTACAGTACATCAGTATTATTTTCTGGCTGAATTATGTCCCACCTTTGCAAACTCCTTGAGGTGACCTTCTGGAATGGGCAAGATAGAATTTTTGATGTAATTTGTTCACAAAAACCCAGTTACGGAAGTGCTGATCTTGCTTAAAACAGCATTCATTGTACCATAGTCTAATAGACCTCTTTAGGTGAAGAACAACAGAGTATCTTCTTAATCTTATTTGTACTGCTTTTTCCTTAGAAGCATCCTTATTTGATATTTTTTCAGCCTCTTTTGCATTAGAAGTTCATTATTTAGGCTGCTGGTGTGATAGTGCAAGCATTATTCAAAGTTTTAAACTATTTTTCCAATGAAATAAATCTGCATTTGCTAAGTTTTAATAAGCATTAACATTTTATTAAGATCTACTACCTCCCCATCTATTTCCTCCAAAAAATTACTATTCTTTGACTTCTAAACAAGAATTCTCAAACACATAGTGACAGATTACTTCGATACAAATGTCATAATTTTTATGTAAAACGCCTCAATGAACAAATAGGCTTTTCCTGTTTTTAATTGCAAACAGTTTGCATGGTATTAAATTTAAGACATTGCAATCATCCCATTCTTCTCTTTTTCAATGTCCTCAGGAGTCCATGACTTGAAATCTCCTTTAGTATTGATTTCAAGATAAAATTTCAGTAACCAATAAGAAAGATATTTTAGTATTTCCTTTATATCTTTTTTACTCTCCCTTGGTGCTCAGCATCAAGCAAGATTTGGCCCCAAGTTGTGGAGATTTTAGGCAATAGCTTCCCCATGCTTAAATTTTAAAAGTAGTTGCCATAGCAACTGCCAGACACAGCATATGGTGTGTCTGTTACCTCCAAGATAACAGAGCAAGTTCTAAAGAATTTTCTTTACAATATGTTATGAACCTTTGTACTTTTTACAATTTTTCAGAGTGCAGTATAAGGTACTGTTGTTCCCTGACATTCTCTTCAAGTCGAATGCTCATTTTTTAGTTCTCTCTTTCATATTAGGGAAATATTTCCCTCTCTCCCTTGTATTTTTTTTCACCCAATATTCAGCAAAGCAAGAAAGAAAAAGGTGGGGGAAAGGAGACATTTATTAAGTTTTTTATCTAAAGATTCTACTTAGTTTTGCTACAGCATTCCCTTTCCTTCACAGTGACAATTCAAAAGACAGAAATACAGAAAAATGTGGAAATCTTGTTACAAATTCTCTGCTATATAGGTGGCAGGCATGCAGACATTCTGCAGAACTCTATACATCCTTCAACCCTTTGACTCACATATCTGTCCCGCTTCTCATCTCAAATGAAGAATTAACAGCTGTGCAAATGGCCTTAAACAAGAGGAACTCAGAAACACACCTGTTTGGTAGGTAGCACATATCCCTTGCATAGGAAAGACTCATGTCCATACCCCTTCATAAAATGGATTTTCCCTGCTGTGTGTAGCTCCTAAAAAGAAAAACCCCTAGAACAGCTTGTGGCTGGCATGACACTTCCTACCTTCCTCCACACACCGAGCAGATGCCTCTGTCCAGCAGGTCTGCCTGAAGTTCAGCCTTTCAATGCTTGCCTTGCTTTGCAGAATCACGTACAGATTTGAGAAATAAGGGTAATAGGCCTTTATTCCTCCTTCTGCACCTCTGTGGTTGTATAGGCTGAGACAGGATTAAAAGAATAGTTACTAGGATACATAATAATGTTCTGCTCTGTAATTTTCTGTCCCCTGAGTCCTTCATTCTGACAACTTTCTGCAATTCAGGCACCTTCTGCAAAAATCTTCTAAAAAATTAAAAAATAAAACTCCACCAAAACAGTATGTAAGAGTGCACATTTAATTCTCCCCCTGAGGAGAAGCTAAGAAAGGGAATGAACTATTCATTATACACTTAGCTTAATGCACAACTACAAGATGATGACACTACTCTGATGAAGACACAAGATAGTGTAAGAACAGAGTAAAATATTTTCAAGGGAATGTGCATGTTTCTGGGGTTTTTTTCCTTTTTGCTTTATTTACTCTTCTTTTACCATGGTTACTTCTCAAGGAAGGGGTAGTCATTCAGTAATTGGAACTGCATGTTGTTACCTTCAAGAAATACTTGGTCAAATGTCTTGCAAAGAAATAAATGTTTGTATCTATTTTTAAAACTGCATGGTTAATTACAGCAATTGTTAGTGTAGGTATATTTTTTAAATCCTCTTTGCTGCCTGGTCAAGGGGAGAAAGAGACTAAAGAGCATAGCAGCAAGTACTATTTCTGGACATTAGCTTTCAGTGTAGCTTTCAGTAAAGGCTGGATGATTCTACTGTGGGAAAAAAAAAAAAAAGNGTAGAAAGACATAGTTGTCACCCACCATACCCCACTTTTATTTGTGCTGTAGACAATATCAGAGCACATAGGTAGAACATCAGTTAAAGTGACTTCAACACCCATGAATTCCATGTTTCTCTGGAATTTCAGTTTCATAGGTTCTTAAGGCTTACTTTTCCTTGCCAGCTCATGGATGGCATTATTTGTTGTTATGATATGTTGTACATACACTTGATTTTAAGGTCTCCACAAGTTCCTAAGGGAACAATTGATAACAGACTTACTTAATTGATCTCATACTTACTTCCTTCTTCTGAAACTACTTCCTTCCACTTCATCCTGATTTTTTCTAGTTCTGCTCTTAGCAACCAACCATCTCCATGGGCACTGCTGGTGTGTACCAGCCAGCCACCAAGGCCACCCAGTGTACAAAAAAGGGCTGAAAGAGGTGGGTTCGTTCAGTCCTACGAAGAATAAGCAAAGGGAAGATCTTAATGATCTCCTTGCTGTCTTCAACTGCGTACTAGGAGGGTCTGGAAGAACAGAGGCAAACTCCTCCTAGGGGGGACAATTACCCTGTGACTGTTGGTGAGCATGAATTGCAAAGTGGGAAATTTCAGCTAGATTGAAGGAAAAATACTTTCATCATAGTCAAACAGTGGAACGGGTTTCCCAGAGAAGTTGTGGTATGGCCACCACTCAAAACTCAATCAGGCGAGGTACTGAGTAACCCAGTTAAGTTCATCCTGCTTTGAGTGGGGTCAGACAGCCTCAAAAATTCTCTTCCAACCTAAATTATGTGGTGATTCTGTGATCCCATTCAGTTCAGGAAAGCTCAGCAGGCAATGTTTATCAGTGAAAAAACTACTCTAATTGAAAATCTGAGTATGCCTGACAGTTATAAGTGAAAGCGTGTGATTTATCCAAAGTAGTGTCACAGAGGGAGAGGCTGGTATTTTCCTCTTTTGGATGGCTTTTTTCTTTATTACCATAGAGTATGTTGAATTTAGTAAAGTTATTCCTGGTGAAAATACAAATATCAGAGAATCAAATCCTAAACATGAATGCTCCAAAAATAAAATATCTGATAAGTTTCCTTTCAGCATGGCTTATTCTATTTCAGGAAAAATAGAACCCAATAAGATATATGCAAAGCCCCTCTGTAATTAAGTGTAAGTGAAGTATATCGCTACAGTGTATTAGTGACACCATATAAACATATTTTCCTCCTGAATGGTTATAAACAGGCACACCATAACCTCGTTTTTATCTTTTTTTCCACATTATAAATTCATTTTTCTCTTCGCAAAATGTCACTTTCTTTCCAGCAGGTTAATCCCAGGAGGTCTGGTAACTACAATTACTCCATTTAAATATTCCACAGATCTGTCAAGACTCAAAAGAATTCTGTAGTGTCAGTTTAAATATAAATATATATAATTCTAGTTAATAATCATCACTTCAAGTCTGTTATGAAAACTGTATTACTCATTCGGAGTGTGTGTGATGTTGTGTATGTATGCAGCATTTGTTGCAGCATTTTCATTGATTTAATTGTTAAAAAAACAACCATACTAATGGCAACACATCAGTGACCTCATGCAGAAAACAACATTTCTTTTAACAAGGTTAACTGGTCTATAAGTGGGGTATTTTCGAATTACTTAAGGAAAAAGCTAGAAATTTTCTAGCTTTTCATACAGAGTATATACTATTGTAAGGGCAAGTACCAGCAAAACATATTTGATGCTTTTAATTTCTATAACATTTCCATCTGAAGAAAATACTTTCATTTACCAGCTACCAGAACTTTTTTTCTCTTGATGGGGAATAGAGATGTTTGGAGAAGTTGACAATTTTCTGCTACCGTATAAATAGCCTGAAACATTACACAGTTAAAAGGCAACCTTCTTAATGGATTCAAAACAAAACCAGCTATGTTAATCAAAAATAGAAAACAGCTTATTTTCTCTAAGTCTAATGTGCTCATTGGATCTTTATTTACTTATCCTGCTAGAATAGCTCTTGCAATACAGGTAGAAATGTAGCTCTTCTTACAACAAAAGTTTCAGGGCAGCAGAATGAATATGCCCTTATGCCCAGTAAACTAATACCAACAAATAGCATTTTGAGGCTTTTAATCACCATGGCAACCCACCTCAGATTCTTCAATAAAATGCCACAAACATACTGATTTATGCACACCTACCATGTGTTCATAAATATCACTAGTGTTGTGCATCTTAAAAACATATATAATGCCATCGATGTCTTTCTCTTGGAAAACTCATCAATCAACACTCCAGCTAAAACTTCACTTGAATCCTTCTATTTATATTAGGTGTTGAATAAACAGTTCAGTTAAATAAAAAGACAAATAGATACATACAAAATATGTCTTAAACAGATAAGGAAGTTGAGTCCTTTAGTTGGACAATCACTGGGAAAAATACCTGGTATATAAATGAAGTGGAGGAATTACTTTAAATATCTACAAAACAGAATCAGAATTCACATGGCAGAACTCTCCAATGTACTCTTTCTGTCTCAGAAAGGAAATAGTTGACTTAAATATTATAAACAGAATATCCACTAAGCTGTGTGAGTAAGGATCTTATTATTGATATGAGTCACATTGTGATGTAAATGCTGCTTATGCTAATGCTGGAAAAATCACGACAAATGTTCAAAAAACTGTTGCAAGACCAAAATTCAATTCAAACCACTCTGGGAGATGGGACATTACAGACATCTACCTACATAAAGCAAGCAGATACTCACTGCCATTTACCCAGCACTCACACAGCTCACAAATTACCATCCATTTAGTTCCATGTTTTTAGGACCGGTTCCCTGGGCCAGCCATGTCCTCACAGCTGTAGCATACCTGCCAGGGGGAACTCAGCATTGTCACAAACCCAAGAACAATGCATGCTCAGCTCTGGGGGCAGGCCTGCCCCCCTTGTCTATGCATGGCCTGAATGGCTCACCATAGAGCTGCCACCACACCTCCCACAGCCTCTGCCCCCTGCCCCAACCCTCTGCAGCCTCCACTCCAGCACATTTGGCCAGCATTTCCACATAACCCATTTTAACAATCTCTCGTATCTAAAGCCAAGCCAAGCACATAGACTTCATTAGTCATGGTTAATTAAACATATTTCAAGTACGATTTGTATCTGTTAAGCCATTTTGCAAGGTAATAGCTGACATACTGGGCAGATTTTTTTCCTCAGTTCTCCCAGGGGGTGTCAAAGGGTAGCCTACCATCAGTATCAATTTTGAGAATAGCACTTTTCTACACACACACCATAAAAAAAGAAAAGAACCAACAAAAAAAAGAAAAAGTCAGATATCAGCCTTCTCTGTGGCACCCCAGGCCATCCCTCACTTTGTCATGGGTCTGCTTATCACAAGACCTTTTATCCCAATTCGCATGGTCAGCCACAGCAGATGACACGAAGCACCTGTGAATCTCCATGCCAGTCTGGAAGCACAGCTGATAAACTCAGCTGAGAGATCTCTGGAATACCACCAGGTATTCTTTTGGGATAGATGTGAACAAAATTGCTCAGCATTCTCCACTTCTCTGATCCTTTCTACCATCCCTGCACTGAACTCTACTACAGAACAATACCATACATCCATTTAGAGAGGAACAAAGGCCACCTCAGCATACCTGTATTTGCATGGTATTTCACAGGACCTGGAGGACATGGTGAAGACTTACAGCACACATGTGAATGGCTTGGTCCCTAGAAGAGTCCCAGAAAGCATCATGGATGCAGGCTGCTGGATTCCTATATTTTGCTAAAAGACATATAACAGTATTGTGCTTCAGGAAATGTGAGGGAGCAGGGCAGGAGGGGCTCTTTGCAGTCTTGGAGTAACCCACGCTGCACTATCTGGCTACTCCGCAGACATCCTCCAGCAGTAATCTATCAGGTGTGTTAACTCTGCCCTATTCACTTAAGATTAGCTGTGAACTCTGTAATAAAAGTGCCAGTTTTAATATCAACACAAAATTCTGCTTTTGCTCTACATGTCCATCCGAAAACAAAAGCTTCCTGCAACCAAGTACATCCCATAAAGTCTCAATACTACCAACGTTGTCTGTCCCAAAACCCTCTAGTTTTTCCACCCCCCTTCCTATGACTCTATGATAGTGAAGACATATTGTGCATTCTAAAATGACATTGCATTATACTATAAAGTAAAGGTAACTTTCTTAAGTTTCATGGATAAATGCCAAATTACGTTTATTTTCAGATTTCATTACATGGAGTCTGCAGTCCATTTCACTGCAAGCCAACAAAATATGTCTGTCAAGATGTATTCCTCAAAATTTGTTGCTCTGCCCTGTAACTTCTTCATATAATACTTTCCCTGCTTGAGAAACTGCAAAATGAGACAGACTCTCATCTGCCTTTTAATTAGACATTTATGCTCAGTTTAAACCTGGCAAAGGGACAGAATGTCTAAAAAGCCAAAACTTATTTTTTTCCCTAAAGAAGACTTTCAATATTTTCTTATATTAAAAAGGTTCCAGGGTGACAGGGTTATATATGAGTTTACAAGACAAATTGAAAAGTTACTATGAAAAGATACCTCGAAATTCTTCCTCTTGTATTCTTTGCTTGCTTATGGCCAGTTGCATCACCTCAAAGTTTTCACTATCCTCCCTCCATTAAAACGACAGTGTAAGTTACCAAAAGGCAATGTAAAATATATGTAATCATCTTTTTTGTATGTTGAATGCCACATGCTGTGTCAAAACACTAATGCTTAATTGTACTGTCTAGACTGAACATCTAAATTTCATATGTAAGAGTTTCCCTGAAATGCTTTATTTCATAAACCGGTGCTGATGGTGCCAAAAGGGCTCAACTACATTATTTATGTACTCATTACACAAACACAACAAAAGGCAGGAATTATCTTTTACCTGTAGACAGCCCAAGGTTGGAGAGCTAGAGCCATCACTAGAGCATGAACCTTTGTAGAACATAAACCCATAGAATAACCTTATGGTTTTCTCGCTATTTCTTTAAGGCACTGTTAAAATAAAATTTAAAAGGCAGTGAGCTGGACTTCTCATGGTGCCTGAATATAGCTGAAAGTAGATTGAGACAGTCACAAGTTCAGAGACACTAAGTCTTATTAATCATAGTTATTTTTTACTTTATAGCAACCACATTGGTAACAACATCATTTTAGATAAAAATCTTTCACTGCTCCCTGTATTTCTAAAGGAAATTTAATATAGGGACCACAGGTTTTATATGGATTCAGCAGAGCTTTTGAGCTGTCAAGACTCAATCCAGGCTACCGGAAGATTTAGCCAGGCAACTCACACAAAAAATAAGCACCTTCTTCCTACTGAATGAGTTTAAGTTTTAAACCAATACTTCCCTTTAAAAAAAATGTTTTATCTGTTAGTTTTATACTGCATCACACAGTTGATTCTCAAGTCCAAAATACCACTTGTCTAGAATCCTAATGACATTTACAGGGCCTACAATTAAATAAACAAAAGATACTTTACCATCTCTCAGTGTCTTGTCCCTGTAAAAATTACATACTGCACTTCTACAGAAATGAATCTTTTCTTCTATTTAGTTTATTAGCTACAGAGAAGAAGTTTTAGGCATCTTTTTATGTCTTGTAGCTCTAGTCTCTAAACTATATGCAAGTACTTTCAATGAAAAGAGAAAAAACTATAGTGGGAATAGCTTTATTGTCATATTTTTACTAGTGGGTGTGAGAAGTGATTTAACTTACAGGTACTGATTATTTAATTGTATTGATATAGAGCATAGAGCCTACCATGACTAGTGAATCATTCAGACTGACAAGAGGAGGTGTAAAAACTCTTCTTGCTTCTATTCTGCCACATCCTTTCAGCTTTACAAAAGAAAGAGCTTTATTCATAGGTGGGGGTTAGTAAGCCATTAAAGTTCTTGATAGCAGCTATGAATGCATAAAACAAACACGTCAAATCCATACAGTATAATTCTGTAATTGATTGGATAATGAAGCATTATTCCAAGAGATGACTATATCATCAGATGCACAATATAGCTGACTCTGAGCCTACATATGGTTTAAAAATAATTTTTGTAAACTTTACAAAATTAAGCTTATATGGTGTGTTCCGTTTTATTTGTTAGTGTGCGACCTTTATTCAACACAGTTTTATAAACCCATTTACTTGTTCAGATGTGAAAAGATAGCACAAACTATTAAAGTCTTTGCTACATTTTATGAAAGCAATTGTACTTGCATTTTTAAGCCTATAGCCTGAAGCAGTAGTTGATTAAAAGAACATGAATTTAGTCTGCAAAATGATTGTGGTCTTGACAATACTTAACTAAAAATGAATCTGAGCCAGCAGTGCCCTGGCAGCCAGGAGGACCAACCCTGTCCTGGGGGGCATCAGGCACAGCATCACCAGCCAGGCAAGGGAGGGGATTGTCCTGCTCTGCTCTGCACTGGGCCAGCCTCACCTCCAGTGCTGGGGGCAGTTCTGGGTGCTGCAAAATAAGAAAGACATAAAGCTACTAGAGTGTGTCCAAAGGAGGGCAGTGAAGATGGTGAAGGGCCTGGAGGGGAAGCTGTGTGAGGAGCAGCTGAGGTCTCTTGGTCTGTTCAGCCTGGAGAAGAGGAGACTGAGGGGAGACCTCACTGCAGTTACAGCTTCATTGTGAGGGGATCAGGGGTGGCAGGCACTGATCTCGGCTCTCTGGTGACCAGTGACAGGACCTGAGGGAATGGCCTGAAGCTGTGACAGGAGAGGTTCAGGTTTAGAAAAGGTTTCTTCACCCAGAAGGAGGCTGGGCTGGAAGAGGCTCCCCAGGGAAGTGGTCATGGCACTAAGCTTGACAGAGCTCAGGAAGAGTTTGAACAGTGCTCTCAGGTCTTGGGGCTCTCCTGTGCAGGGCCAGGTGTTGGACTCAATGATCCTTGCAGGTCCATTTCCCCTCAGGATATTCTATGATTCTATGAAAAATAATTAGCAGAATTTAGATAAAAGCTCAGTTTGGCTTTCAGCAACATGAATAGAAAAAGCTAACTATAGATAGGTTTGAATATGACTATTTGTGTCCGGTTTTAGAAATATAACAGCACAGGTTTGGAATCAAAAAAATCTGTTTTTCTTTTCTTCTTCATCAGTTCATGTTTTTCACTAAACTCACGACGCTGAAAAGGAAGCAAGTAAAGGATTCAGATAAATCTCAATTTCTTTTCAGCATCACTTTATGATGAGGATATTTTTTTTAAATATGCAAACTATCTGCTTTCTTTAAATACTTACAATTTTGATTTTTTTTACAGCCAGCAATAGATTTTAAAATCATAGTTTTCTCATTGTTTTTCCTATAGTATTTAAATAACACATACCTTTCTGTTTGTGTGAGGTTCTGGCTATGTATTACACATATCCAAAATTTTCATCTTCTATTTTCAGTATTATTAATTTTTCCTTTATTAGTATAAATTAATATTCTTCAAAGTTGGGTAAAAGTAGTAAACTGAAGGCATTAACTAATTTGCCTAGAAAAAGAAAGATTAACTAATATGAAATTTTTATTTCTCTTCCTTTTTTCATTGCTATTATCAGAAGCAACAAAATAAGGTAAGAGCTGTATTAGATGAGATTCAGTGCTGGTAAAAGAGTTCTGAACTAGTGGTCATATTCACTAAGAGGTGAAAGAGTTCCTATTAAGTACTGTAGTGTATTTGTTTTGCAAGAAATTAAGTTATTTCTGCAACAAATTACTAAAAATTTGCCTGTTACTAGTAGTCCAATATTGAAGGGAAATCTCTCCTTTTTTCATTTTGTGCAGAAGAGAACCGCAATGAGTCTGACTGCTGGACAAAACCATGCAAAAATGAAGTTGATCATGGTTGTGTATCCTGCACAATTTCAGAGATAACACATTTGTAATGTCCCATTGGAAGAAAGCTGGAACCTCTGGACAACTCTTTAGTGAAAACAAATTTTATTTTACAGCATAAAAGTGAATGACATTTTTGATTGGCTAGCTTTCTTCAGGTAAGGAAGCTAGACTGTACTTAGTAAGGCAACATGGTCTAAGGTGAAGTTTGCAGGTCTGGACAGAACAATCTTTGTGCTTGTAAATTTAGCACAGCTTATTCTTAACAACTGGCATTTCATGATTATTGATGACATCCAATCTGCTCTTCAGAAAAATGCATAACAGTCTTTTTAGTTAAACATGAACTAAAAAATTATGTCTGGCAATTCACCCTACTTACCAATTTCTAATTAATAAAAAGGATGAAACCACTAGAATTGAACTTATTCTGTGAAATGACAGGATTGAAGAGAATCATAAGAACAACCTAGAGACATGAATAGGGAAAGTGAGCACTGATACAGGATGTTGTAAGTTTGAGAAAGAATTCTATTAAGATATTGTTATTCAGCATCAAATTGTAAAAAATCTTTTTACATGAAGTGAAAAATCATAGAGTTGTAAAGTTCAAAGAACAGGTAATGCAATTATAACAGGATACAGGTGAGCTACTTAAATTATCATATTCCACTCAACTCAGTGATCATAATAATTTTGCAACTCTGTTATATTGAGCTATGAAGAATAATTTAGAAAATCATTGACTCCATCTAGTGGTAATTTTCTGTAATTTTTCACCTGCAACTGCTTCAGTAGAGAAATCAATTTCAAACTTTCATTTTAATTTGTTACGAGTCAAGAAACAACAACAGAAAGAAACAATCAAGAAAATCAGCCCACATCTCTTGCAAGAACAGTGCTCAAAATATTCTGCAAAGAAAGTCACAACATTTTTCATACACTATAACTTCAGAAGATGAGATGGAGGGAAATGAGACAATATTGGCCAGTGGCAGAATACAGAAAAGAGCCTCAGCTTCCCCAGCCACAGGGTTGTCTCCCAGAGAACCAGGATGAGGGAGGCAATCTTTCTCCTTGGATATCTTTGCCTCAGATTACCAGGAGACTACTGGTGGCTGGTACTCTGAATGAAATGAAATGGAAATAAATGAAATGGTATTTTTCCTTTCCATAACTTAGAGGAGGGAGGCATGTCACTGCAGCCACCACCTCAGCCATTACAAGTAACCACGTTTGCAGGCCGCTGAGACAATACAAGGAGTCAGAGCTCAGAACAAGCTCTGCTTACTCAGCCCCCACAATGTACCATTGAATCAAAGTGGCAGCATGGCATGAAGAAATTTACACTACAACTCCCTCATGATCTACCTTATTCCATAAAATAAAAAACCACACAAACAAAAAGAAATCCAAAACAAACAAAATCACACAACAGGTCAAGTCTCCAGGGCAATAACTGTAATTTTTCAGAAACATTTTTCAAACTGTAATTTTTTAAAAAAAAATTCAAAATAATTTAGTCCAGATGGAGTAATTTTGGAAAATTTTGTTTATATAACTACTAAAATGTAAGTCTGCTAGAGAAGTCTGAGATGTGGAAAGCCATATGTTTATTCAGGGTCATTGACAGAAAAATTAAGTCCATAGTAATCAGAATATGAGGAACAATAGAAAAAAGTGATTTTAACATTGTGACATTTTGGGGCTTTGGGGGAATGTGGACATCAAAAAAGGTTAATTTTTATTGCCATTTTTACAACAATACTTGTAAATTCAAGCAATATAGTGGGCCTCAGAAAGGAGACACAGTGTTCATCTTCAGAGTTTCCATGACAGCGCAACTAAAATGTCACTGTTCTAGTCTATGTAAAGTTAAATACATAACACTTCCCAATTAATAATTTGCAAAGCTATCAATAAATTTTGAACTGGTCCACAGCTATGAGGAGAATACCAACAAATATAGGGATAAACACCATTCCTTAAGCAGGGTGATTGGAGTTCAACTCTAGCTTAAGCTGATTAACACTACCTTTTCAGCCACAGTCTGCACAGCCAAAAGAACTATGACACTGAGCAAAAGATTAACACTATCGAGAACTGGGCTTTCAGAGCTAAAATTTGAATGTTGAAAGCATTCATTGGTGAAAGATTATTTTGAAGAAGTAAACTTGGCAAACACGGTGCTCTCCTAAAATCTGTATAAACAGTACATGTCAATAAAGAAGCTTTTACTTCCCTTCTGCTGTTTTTAGTCAACCACAGTTGATTCACACAATTCCTACAGCTAAACTCCGTCCCACTCAAACCTATCTTCTCTTTGACAAGAGTACTAGTGAAAAATCACTGGATTGAAGAAATTCTTAGCTACTAATACTTGTTCTCCCAAGCCATTATGTTCAGAGTTGAGTACACTGCTTCCAGGAAAAAGGAGTATTCTACCTGCTGTCCTTATCAACACCTATGGATGAACAGAGCATCTTTAAATAATTCCCTATACAATTGAGAGTGACTCCATAGCTAGTCAGTTCAAAAATGCTGGAATTTCATAGAATAGTAACCTCTCAGACATGATTACCAAAACAAAAAAATAGAGGAAAAGTTCTTCTTTTCAAATTTTCTAGTAATGGAGCTACAGGGTGACTTCTGCTCTTCATACGAGCTAATTGCAGCCTAGTAAGGGATCTGTCAGTTAGGATCTATTACAATCTCTACAGCATCTGATTAATATTTTAGTATTCATAAATAAGATGTAGATCAACAAAATAAATGCAGTACTAGAAACAAATACAGTAACTGTATTTTTCATTGTAAATGATGCAGCAGAACATATTTTTAAGTAACACAATGTGTTAAAAATACCAATCTCAGGTGCTGGCACTTTTCTATCTCCCTTTTAAATTATACCATAAAGATGATCCCCAGTGCACAGTTCTAATACTGTGGTCTTATAGCTGCATATTAGAACCTTCTTCTCCTATTACAATCATACCTCAGAGAAAAGAAAAACATCTGAACAGACTTCTTAATAGGAATAATTTTCCATGCCTCTAGTTTAAAAACTATCCATTTTATAATACAATGCTTTATTTGTAACTGTTTGTACATTTAAAAAGCTGTTTTCCCTTGATAGTCATTCAATAAAAGAATGTATTCCAGGAATTAAGCAATCACCTGCTATTTTTAATCTTTTGTCTAACCAATTTTCAGATCCTGGGCAATTTGCAGAATATGAGAAGTCTGGATAATCATGGATTGTGGTAGTAAATTTCAGGTCTAAATTTCTGCAATGAGATAATACAAGACAACATCTCAATCTAAGTTATTTCTGTTCTCCAAAGCAGGTCTTCCTCAAGAGGAAAAATTCATAGAGTATAGTAAAATAAACACAGAAAGCTTATGTAAGTGCACCACAGCCTAAGTCAGGTGCAGAATATATCATCATCATTAAAACCATCAAGATTTCAGGTTGTCTAGCCATTTCAGAACTGAGAATTTAACCTCATGTCAGCACTTGAGAAGAAATAAAAGAGAGGTTTATGATCATATTTCCCTTATTTGTAAACACAAAAGAAAGCATTGGTGACAAATACAAAAATCAGGACCCAGACTCATTTGTCACCAGCAAATGATGCTTCCTTGGCTGTTTTTACTTCATCTGGTATTTTCCTTACATCTATCCATGAACTTCATAAAAGCAGTGCATAGGTCTTTCCCCTCCAGACTCTTAATTGCAGCAATAAAAATGCAGGCAATCATGACCTCTCTGATTATCTTCCTGCTTTTTACTTGTTGTGGGTTGGTCCTGGCTGCATGCCAGGTACCCACCAAAGCTGTTCTCTCACTCTACTTCCCTCTGCAACAGGGCAGGGGAGGGAAAAAAGGTTCATGAGTTGAGATAAGGATAGGGCAAGATCACTCACCAAACACCATCACAGGTAAAAGAGATTTGACTTGGGGATAATAATTGAATTTATTACCAATGAAAAACAGAGAAGGATAAAAACGCCTTCCCCCTGCCCTCCCTTCTTCCTCTGGGTTCTATTTCCTCCTCCCCTCATACTCCCTGCCATGGCCTAGAGAGACAAGAAATAGAGGTCTCAGCTCCTGCCACTGCTCAGGGAGAGGAGTCCTTCTTCTGCTCCAGTGTGGGCTTCTTCCCATGGGAAACAGTTCTCCCCAAACTTCTCCAGTGTGAGTCCTTCCCACAGGCTACAGGTCTTCACAAACTGCTCCAGAGTGGGTACCTTCCCACGGGGTGCAGTCCTTCAAGAACAGCCTGCTCCAGCAAGGATCCCCCACAGCGTCACAAGTCCTAACAGAAAATTGCTCCAGCGTGGGCTCCTCTGGATGCTGACATCTCAAGAGTCACAAAAAAAAGCTAACAATTTACCCAGAGAATTACAGGGAATGAGAAGGCGCTATGAAATAGGGTCCTGCCTTACTCTTGCAAAAGATGGAATATGTAAAAATTTTCTTAAGAAAGGATGTTCTTTGATGTTTGATCTTTGTGTACTTTCAAGCCTAATCACCAACAAAGGTTTAATGTGTGAAGCAGACAGCAGCCAAAAATTAAGCTCTAAGTGAGGTCCAGGTGTTAGAAAGGCAAATTACTTGCTCGCCTGGTTAAGGTTTAGGGCTTGACATGCTCTAATGATCTCAGACCTGAAGGGAGGTTAAACAAAACTTGGGAAGAAGGGTAAACCACAAAGAATGCATAACTTATGAGCCAGAATCCAAGATAAGGAAGAAACTAATAAAACCAACTCAGCAACTGTGCTGAATCAGTTCCAACTGGGTAAAAGGTAATTCCAGCAGGGGGAAATCTGCAGCCACCGACTCACAGACCACCAACCCAGGAAACTTACTGACTCAAGAGAAAGACTGAGCATGCAGACTAATTACCATGAGAAGCAAGAGAATCATTAATCAATAGAAGATAGAACATTAATTAATTAATAAGAGACATATGTAATTTATCACCAATAAACACTAGTGCCTTGTTTGGTAAAATATATAAATAGTAAAAAGTTTTGATGGTTTGTGTGCATGATTTGTGGATATCTCCACCTTGCACCCTGCGCAGAATGAACAAGGTCTCCATTCTAAACCAGACTCTGTGTCTGTGTTTGGAGAGCTGCTAAAATTGGCAACACTTTCTCCACAGGTCTGCAGGTCCCTGCCAGCCTGCTGAAGTCCAGGCTTCCATAGGATTCAGTCTTCTCCCGGACATCCACCTGCCCCAGTGTGGGTCTACTCCATGGGCTGCAGGAGGATCTCTGCATTCCTGTGGTCCTCTATGGACTGCAGGTGCACAGCTCCTTCACCATGGGCTGCAGGGGAATCTCAGCTCTGGCAACTGGAGCACCTCCTGTCCCACCTTCTCCACTGACCTCAGTGTCTGCAGAGCTGCTCCTCTCACATCTTCTCCCTCTGTTCTTCTCTGGACACAGAGATGTGTTACATCTGCACAATAACTTTTTTTCTTCTTAAATATGTTATCACATCCATCGCTGATGGACTCGGCCTTGGCCACCAGCAGGTTCATCCTGGAGCCAGCTGGCATTGGTTCTGCTGGACATGGGGAAATTTCTGGCAGCTTCTCATAGAAGCCAACCCTGTAACCACCCCCAGCCCCCAAAACCTGGCCACACAAACTCCGTACATACTTAAGTAAAATTAGCATCAGCAGAGCAATCATTGAGGCCATCACCATTTTTCTTCTGCTTTTGTCAGACTTCAGTACTAAGCTTCTGTGGTGAAATTCCTATATTAGCATCTAAATCTTTTTAAAAGAGATGAATTGTTACAAATCAACAAAGTTACAAAGGGACACTCTGGATCTTGGAGCTGGGATCTTCATTCATATGTAATTCAAAGGTATTTGTGCTGCATAGGACAATTACACCCTCAGGGTACACAAGTGTTTTCATGTGGGAGTGGACCTGTATTTCTGTCTTGTCCGGGTCTGATGAAAACAAGATGTTTGCAGGGTGCACTGAAGGATGATTCGCCATTGCCTAAGAAGGCACAATTAACATCTTGATTGTCACAGTTAAACAAAAAGTTCTTAAAAAAACATGTATTTTTAAAAATCCAATACCTCATTTTTGTAAGGGCAGATTCCTTTTCAGATTTGTCCTTGTATCTGTAAAAATTTGCGAATGATATTCAGGCATCATTATAAAAGGAAAAGAAAATATGATTGAGTGAATATTAGGTGAAAGGAATTTACCCTGAATGATGGTCAGCCCTTAATGACAATTCAGGGGTCTGTTTCCAAATGCTTCCATGCTTTCCAAAATCTGTGTCTCTTTCTGACATTTTCATTGAAGAACAGCATAAGCTCTAGACTATTAAGTAAGAAAAACTAGTACTAATCACCTCTTCAGTAAGTCTGTTCCTAAGATTTTGGCAGAAGTAACATGCTAAGGGGAGAACTTTCAGAAACTTTCAACTAAAAAAAAAAATTTAAATTAAAAAAAAAAAAGAAATTATCATCTAACATGCACTTTTGATTGATTCAAAGTTTGAATTTGTCTGATTCCTGTGTCCACTGACTGCTCCCTCATCTGAGTCTTCCTGGATTGCTTAAGGTAAACTGTTTTGCTCTGCTCTTGTTTAGTTAGTACTGGACTGAAAAGCTGGTTACAGTCTATCCAACTGAAAAACTTTGCAGATTTCAGCCAAATTTGCTCACTTCTGTTTATTTATAAAACCTATAAGATTTCCACAATAAATTAAACAGAAAACACCAGCCCTTAAAGGAACAACCCCTGCCCAACTTTGAGCATTTAAATAAATATTTATTTTAAAGAAAATGTTTTATATTCTACTTTACCTTTACAAGTAAGATTCTTCCCTGAGGTGGATTAGAAATTTCATAAGCAAGGCTACTTATCTCACAAATTATGTTAAATATTTGTATGCTCAAACAAACATCTCCAGAACCATTAACCTATTTTAAAGGTTTAAGAAACACTGGAAGGCATCAATATTCAGAGAACTAAGTGACAGTACAATTTCAAAACATTTTCCCAACTAATTATTTTCCCAAAGCTACTTACTGTGCAAAAATTGATGCAATTTTCTTTTGGAATCTTTTATAAGTTTCTGAATGAAAAGTATCTTATCAGCATCACCCACAATCTACCCTACAAAATGTTTTCTGCAAGGCAAGTATTGGCTGATATTTAAATACAACTTTCAAACATAAAACAAAACATGAACTATTGAAGTAAAACAGCACATTCGCATCTACAGACTGGATTGGGAGAAGTGGAAGTTTTTCTGACTCTTACAGGATGAAAAAGAAAAAGCTTTTTAAGTTTTTTTACTTACCCAAAAATCTCAAAAAAACTAAGTAAACAACCACAGATATATAAACTACAGCGGGTCACCACACGTAGAAAGAAAATTTTAAATTGCTGTGTCAGATCCAGGAGGGACAACTGATATGGTGTGTGCAGTCACTTTCACTCAATAAATGCAATTGTTTCCCCCCACTCCGGTTCTCACAAGTGTCCAGATACACAAAAGAGACTTATTTATACTTTTAGCTTGGGGAGGGAAAATGGTAAGCAATTTTGCCTATGTGCCATCAGAAGAACCAAGGAGTGGAACAGTGTTGTTGTATTTATACAGGCCCATCAAGCTCCTGACCCGGAATGAACACAGCAATGCAGGCAGCAGATGGGCTCTGCAGGGTGAAGCCCCACTGTCTCACAGCAGGGGAAATATCACCCCAGCCACTGCTGCTCACACACCTGCCTGTTATCAGAGCAACCCGGGACCAGGAGACCTGAGACTGCTGTTCTGTGAGGAGATTCCTGCTGCCAAGAGGTTGTACGTTTCAGTTTAAAAGACACCAAGAACAGTCAGGAGTGATTTCAGATCAAACATTCAAACAAGAACCAGAAAATATAAGAGGGGAGAACTAGGAAAAAAAACCACTTGTGTTTTGTGGTAAATAGTAAGCTGGTACCTTTAAAGTGTTCTGTGAGAACAAAAGAAGAAGACAGTCCATTATATATATATATATATATAAATTTTAAGGCAACCTGGCCACCTTTCTTTTAAAAAAAATTAAAGAATAAAGACTTTATTAGTTATTATGTTAATTTTAACATTATATGACCATGTAAATCGAGTACAACATGCTGCCATCATGGTTAGGTCCCAAAAATTTTATAAGCTATGACATGACTACTGAGCATCTCCATACTGATTTGGAGTTTTAGACAGCTTACCATACTTCAGATATTTAGAGGATGTACTGCTTGTCTGAGTTTTACATAAATACAGAAATATGTTTGAGGCTGTCTCATTAAATAATAAAAAAAAAATACTCATAAAACCCAGGAGAACACATAGACACATTCAAATGTTAATTCTTCCTTTGGAGCTCTTTCTCCCTTATGGGTATGACTACCTGAATGACTGATAAAGACTGAACAAAACCAAAAAATGTTCAGCTTTTTTTCTGACTGAGAATAATAACAATAATAACAACAAAAATAGTTTTCATAACTCTAACGGAACTTAACAGCTGAACTAAAATTAAATACTCTGTATTTGGAATCATACAGCATACGCAACCATATACAGCATATATATTCTGCAATATATACCAGAAATAGTGCTATCTATTGCAAAAGATGGAGGTAGCATAATAATAACATCCTTTATTCAGTAGACAGTTAATTGAGACAGATATATCCAGAATGTGGCAGACTGGGATCAGACTCTCAAAAGACAACATTAAGGCTTATTATTTCCATTGGCAGTGTGACAATTCCTTTTATATATTAGAATAGTCAGCAAGCCGGACAGGGTACAGCCAAAAATGATACTCTACACTTCTTGAAAATGTGCATTTGAATCCATGTAGGAGAATGGAAGCTCTTCTGGATAGCAAGTAGGTTATTGGATAAAATGGGACACCCACCGTATTGAGGTACATTTAGGAAAACTGGTATCATTTGTTAAAAAAATTTTTTTATTATTTATTTTTTGAAGAAAATAATTACCTAGAATTGTCTATCTCTACCTTTCACCCTGTTTCATATCCACAGACATCCTTTTTTTTTCAGAAGTACACACTGGAAGGATTAGCAGCTGCTTAATATGCAAGACTTGGGTAACACACAGAAGTAGGTAAGCCCCAGATACACAAACCCAGGAGATAACAGAGACTGTGACAAAGATAGGCCATTGAAGGAAACATTCCGTCCTCTGGACATTAAATTGGGGCTTTCGAACTGATGATGATCACAAATTTGTCAGGAAAGAAATTGGGGTATTTTAGGGTATTTATGTGATTGTGCAAAAGGCTTTACGGGATGTTTAGGGGAACGGGTGTGACGAAGGTACATTGTAGGTGAACAAGCACGGGAAAATAGAGAGACAGTGGAACAATGGGGCCAGTTGTGTGAAAACAAGCTGCCGGTCAGCACACCTGCCTAGCCAACTCCAGATCCCAGAGAAGCTCTCTGTTCCGTCTCTGCGTGCCCATAGAGAATTTGCAGCCAGGGCAAGTGATCTGGGATCTAGCTTGGGGGTTCTGCAGAGACTCCGAGCTCAACAGCCAAGTTACCAGGGGGAATAGAGGTCTGGGGCAGGTATTGGGTAGAGCAGCCTGGGAAGGGCGAGGAAGGGCGGAGAGAGGGAGAGAGCCGCTGCCCACGGCGTGCAGTGTGGGCGGGGGCTGAGGCGGCGGCGCTCGGCGTTCCCTCAGCGCGGAGCTGGGCACCGCAGCCCTCCAGCTCTGCCGGGCAGGCACGGAGCCCTCGCCTGCATCCCAAGGGCCGCTGGAGTGAGCTCCCTGGTGACACAGCGCGCCACCAGCGGCGTTCCAATGGAAAAACAGCAGCACAAAGCATCAAATACAGAGATCTTTTGAGAAACTCCGTTTCATTGCTGCTTTGGGGGAAAGAAGGGTCAGCACTGCTGCCTTACACTGTGACAGCTCTTAGGCCCCTTGAGAACAAGCTGCAGAAGACAGAATAAAAAAAAATTAAAAAGAAAAAAAAAGAAAAAAGAAAGAAAGGAAAAAAAGTTTATTTCTTACAAAAACCGCAACTTGTTCGCTTGGGCAAACCCTCCCAGAGCGGCTTGCCCGGCGCTCCGGGGCCGCGGGCCGCTGGGCGGGGCGCCGGGCGGGCCGGG
>VZTR01007589.1:72964-110893 GCA_013400775.1 Chaetops frenatus
CAAAGCGAACGCGCTGCCTCTTGCCCGCTCGCTAGCGGGGACGGGCGGCATCCCGGGGAGACGCGGCGGTGCGGTACGGGAGGGGCGCCGCGCACGGGACCTGCCGGGGCCCTGGTGCCGGGCGGGGGTGGCGGCCGAGCCCTGCGAGCCTGAACGCCCACCCGCGGCTCCTCGGCACGGGGGCAGCGCTCCCGCGCCCGCCCGCGGCTCGGGGCGGGCGGACGGGTCCTCCTCGGGACGTGGGGCCGGGGAGGGACGGCTGGGGGACCCGCAGGTCCCGCCGTGTGGAAATTCAGGACACACAGGGTGCACGGATGGCTTCGGGAAGAGTTCCTTTGTTCCTCTGCTTGGGAAAACGTGTGCCTGATTACCGTGGCTCTCGGGGCTGGCTTTGTTTTTTATTTTTTCAACCTCTAGTTAAAAGACTCTTGAAATACCTTGTGTTCTGGAGCAGTAAAAAATTACAGGACTTAGCAAAATCTAAACGCTCACTCTGAGGACTCTTCTAGCCTGTTTAGGCAAAGTTGATACATTTTATTTACACCGGTTTTCTTGACACTGGGCGATAATGTGTTTGTTCCTGTCTTGCAAACAGACTGATGTGCAATTGCTTTGTTTCTGTGAAAAACCCTTTAGGACTTAGGCAGGGGGCCTTAGTGGTTGATCCGTGTATCTTTTAGCTTGTAAATTTGAACTTTGGGTTCACTTCCCTGAAAGAATTTGAGAAAAGTAGAGGGCGTTGGGGGTGAGGTGTAGCGATTTCTTTTTTTTTATTTTTTTTTTTTTTTTTTTCTTTTTTTTTATTTTTTTTTATTTTACTGGAGCCAAGGAAAGATGGGAAGGTGATTTTCTTGTTTCCAGCCACGTATGTGGTTTTACCACCTGTAGGGCTTTTTAAAAAAAAAATCTCGGCTTGCGTGGCCTTGCGTAGGTAGTTCCTTTGTTGTGTTACTGCAAGAGCTTGAGAGCGGTGAAACTGACAGTGACCATCCTGGGGAAATCCTGGAGAAAGGGAACGTGAGTGAGCTCTGTGCTTGTCTTTTGCTCCCTCTGTACCTGATTAAGTATATTTATTCCTTTGTAATTTGGAAGAAGGGAAGTGTGATTCTGGGAAAACAGTAATCACTTATTTAATCTGTCAGGGCGGTGTGTCTTTAGGAGCCTTCCCACCTGATTTAGTGGCGGTGCTTTTTGGTTTGTTTTCCATTTAGACCTTTTTCTAGCCAAGGTGACTTCTTGGTTCCCAGTGGTGTGGGGCAGTCGCCTTGTGCCTGGGACTTCTGCCTCCCTTTCTTTTTCTTTTTCAATATGCCTCCTTCCCTAAATCTCCAGTAAAATCGCTACAGTGCTTTATTTGCAATAGTTTGAATTAGCCTAAACTTTGCTCCTGGAGCTGATGTCTGGCAGTCATCAGCACTGTAAATGCCGGACCACAGATAGCTCACAGCCTGTCAGGCTTCTGGATTGGACCTTGGATTTGTTTCTGGCTGCTTCCCTGTTCGCTTCAGCGTGCGAGAGGGAGTTGTCTGCCTACCTGAGAGCTAGCCTGGAGGTGCAGGCTATTACTCCTGATTCTTGGCTTGCAGAACTTAGGTAATGCTTTCTTTAGTTTCCTAAGGGAAGGCAAGTCACTCATCTACAGATGTGTTCCTAGAAGGGTTCTGAGAAAGAATAATTATCTTGGTGCTGTGTTGAAGAAACTGGGGGTCATGTTGTTAGGATTGGGTTTTTTTTTCCAAGGTGGGCTAGGATGCATGGTGTGGCACACAGTAAAGGGCAGCTTACATGATGTTTGAAAGAAATGCAAGTTAGATCAGTGTTTCTAAATAAATTACTTTCCACTTCAGAATGTAAAATCGATTGTCCTACATGGTGCAGATTCCCTTGTATGCATGTCCCAGTTTTGGATTTCTCTCCTTTTTTGAGTTTTGGGGAGTCTTTTTATGTTTGGCTTTTTTGTGGATCACGATTTCTCTGATTAGGCCGGGATCCTGTATTTTCTCTAAACAGTAGAGACTATATTTATTCATAGTCACATCACTACACAGTTACTTTTTGTTTCCGAGTTCTCTGTATTATTGAGCAGAAGTCAGAGCTGTTTCCTAGGTTATCTGTGGACCATTATTTCTGCTGCTTAAAATAAGTAAGAACTCTTCCGTACCATTAAGTTTGTAGATAACTACCTGTTGCTAGTTGCAGACTTTCTCTTCTGAAAATAAAATATATTGGGAACTAGGTAAAAGTTGCTATATCTTTCATCGGTCTACAAATTGTTTTCCTGGACAATTGCATCCTGCTTTCTGAACCCCTATCTCTCACAATAACTTTTTCTAAAAAAAATTTCTACTTTTTAATGTGCTTTTTTTCAATTTTAAATAAAACATAAAAGAGGTATATAATGTTCATTAGTGAAACCGGATATATTTAATACCTCATTTCTTTTGTGTGACAGACAACCAGAAGAACTCAGGATGAGTAAATCGAATAATTTTGACAAATTATGCACAAATCAAAGCACATGTGAGTAAAGATTTTATTAAATAATTTCAGAAATACTTAATCTGCATATATAATGCTTGTTATAACTTGTTTTATTTGGGCTCGAAAGGCAGGTGAGTTTCCAGTAATCAAATTACTGCATCCAGTTTGAGGCTCTTCAGTACAAGAAAGACAAGGAGCTCCTGAAGAGGGTTCAGCAGAGGCCACAGAGATGATTTGGGGTCTGAAGCATCTCTGATGATGAGAGACTGTGGAAGCTGGACCTGGTTAGTCTGGAGAAGACTGAGAGGGAGGTGCTAAGAGGATGATGTCAGACTCTTCAGGGGTATCCAGCCACAGGATGAGGAGCAGTGGTCATGAACTAAAACACAAGAAGTACCTCCTCACCATGAGGAAGAGCTTCTTTACAATGCATGTGGCAGAGCACTGGAACAGGCTGCCCAGGGGGCCCATGGACTCACCAAAACCCACCTGCACAAGTTCCTGTGTAACCTCTTCTAGGTGACCCTGCCTTGGCAGGGGCTTGGACCAGATCATCTCCAGAGGTCCCTTCAGGATGGAACCCTAACCATTCTGTGGAATTGTGTTGGAACCATCACTTGTCTCAGGAAATGAAAAGAAATAGCTTACAAGCTTCCTTGGATTTCTTTGCTGTAATTAGAATATTTTAAAATAGTATTTTCTGCAGATGTTTTAAGAAAGTAATGTGAATTCAGCAGTCAAATCACACAGAGCTGTGTTTGAGATGTACTGTTCAAGATGGTCTTAGGCTGAAGCAGTAACCCTGTTCTTGTCACTACTGTGGCTGTTCTTGATCTGAGACTATTGTAAATGTATTTTATACATCTACTGGGAGTTAAAGGGAAAAGCTGTTTAATGTCCATGGAACTATGATAGTGGGCTAGAAACTTGAGTAGGTGGGAAATCCTCGGGGTTTAGTTGAATGCAGTGTTGTCTCAAATCATTGAATGTTTTTAAAAGCTGTGGTAGCTATGGCTTGGCACCATTCACACACTTTTTACCAAGATTATCACATAGGTAGACAAAGAAATGATTGATTCATGGATTCTAATATGGGGATGACTTTATGTATCGTACTAAAAATAACTAGATGACATTTCAGATGCACTTAGACATTGTTGGCCATTTGATAATTCTCTTTGAGTATTTTGGGAAGAATATATCAATTGGGAGCACAGTCTGCTTGTGAGTTTAGCTTGGCTGATTGACCACTCCTGAATCAGCAGGCTGGTGAAGTATTTTCTTTCTAGTAAGTAGAGGAGGAACAAATAGTACATTCTTCTGTATCTGCTATAAAATTCAACATTAACTAAAGAGATATCTACTGTACTTTATCCAGTAATCTACTTGAAGATGCATGTTATTAAAAGAAGTGAAAGCTACTCCCCTGTAGCTGATCCATAGTAATTCCAGTACACTCACTGTGGTTATGATTCTATATTTTAGTCTGCGTTCTCTGTGGACGGACAGATGACTGCCCTGAAAAATATGGAGAAAAAAGGACCTATGTGGAATACAACCTCACTGTTCATTATTATTGTTTGGTAAGTATGTGGTGTTGATCTTGGACTTTTCTGTTTTATCTGAAAAAATAAAGGTGCAGCAATTAATTAATAGTAGTAACCTGTCCAGTTGTTGTAAAGCTTGAGATGTGAGCTTTAACTCATAGCCTTGAAGGCTTGTACTTGAGGTGCAGCAGGTGAAATAAGTAAATCCCAGCAAGCCTTTATTCAAAGCTAAATTCTATTCATGGTCCATTTAAAGGAGTATATTAATTTTCCCAACCTACCATAGCAAATAGCAATGAAGGTACAGGTTAAGAGAAAGGGAACAGTTTGCACCGACATATTCCCTCCTATAAGAAAAGTGTAGTTTCAGAATTTAAAATGTGAAAATTCCACCCCTTGTAGAAAAAGTACAGAACCTGTTTTTTTCTTATTTCTCAATAGGTCTTGTTGGCTGCAGGCTATTCTGGCATTACATAGGACATTTGTAACCTTGTAAAGTCCTAATTTTCAGTTAAGTTACGTGTACCCTGCTGATCATATTAGCACAGTATCACTAATTAGTAGAAGTTTATAATTTAAACAAGCTGTGGGTATAACCTGCAGCTTTTGATATCACTCTTGATATTTTCCAAGATTCATATTCTTAAAGATTTGCTTAAACTACCTCTTAAAGTCAAAATTTTTGCAGGTCTTTAGAATAATATGACTATTTTACCAAAAAAAGGTCTTAGTTTGTTAATAATTTGAATTGTTCTCTCCCACTTTAAAAGAAGTGGTGAGTATCAGAAGTAATGTAGAGGTTGTGTTTTCTCAACAAGTTCTTTAAAGAGTGTTGATTGTAGATGGTTTAATAGTTTGGATACTGAATCCTTTAAAAACTAAGAAGAGTAGAAGTTTTCTGAAGTTACATAAAGATAGAAATATTTGTTTCTAAAGAAATTTTAAGCAGCTGGAAGGCAATATAGGTCATTATACCATGTTACTGGTAATTTTGTCTCCTATATAAGGCCATATCAAATGATGAGAAAAAATCCTGTCCTGATGAACAGCTAGGGAAATGCATGCATGCAATGTTGAGCCTTAGGACTTATAAGATATTTTAACTGCAGGAAGCTCATCACAGTATCTTTTACATTTTTTTGCCTCTACTTTTAAAAATGAGCAAAGCCCTGTGATTTTACATAAATACAGTGTATGTTATATAAGAAAAAAGTCCTACAATGAGGCCCATTAGTGACAGTTTATTCTTTGCCAAATGTCTCACAGTTGGAAAAATGTATTTAATTGGTTTGGGTATATAATCTTACATTTATTTGAGTAAAATATTGATAAAACTAGTTTAAATGGTGCTATCTTGAAATTATAAAATGAGATTGTAAGAAATATAGACTGCATCAAGTTATTTGAAGATTGTAATATAGCTGCCTAACTTTAGATTATCATCAGGCTCTTCTGATTTGCCTAGTTACTTGATTCTGTGTTTATTTAAATCTCCTCTAAAGCGAATTACTTTTCCTCTTAGGTGACACTTCAGTACAGTTACTTCCTACTGTGCTTCATTATCTCCACAGCACAATTGTCATTCATATTAACTAAGCTAATTTAATTTTACTTCCTCTGAAGATTTATATGCTGAAAGTAATTGTTTTACAATTATCTGAATAGTCTGTATACTTCAAAAAGGAAGGCAAAATACCCTGTCTCAGGCCCTACAGTATTATACAATACTTTGATGTTATGAAATATTTGTTTTCATGTTACTGGTTATTGTCATGTCAGACCAAAATATGTTTTATATCAGGTTTTAGATCATTAAAATGTTTCCATATGAGCGCTTTTTAGACTAAACTTCTCCCATACTTGACAAGCACAGTGTATGTAATTTTAAATCTTTTGGTGGGTGAATGTTTTAAAATACATAATTTGTTTTCGTAGTTGATGTCAAGTGGCATTTGGCAGAGAGGGGAAGAAGATGAAGGTGTAGATGGATTTTTAATCACAGATATTAAGAAAGAAGTAAATAGAGCTGCAAAACTGGTAAGAATTAAGTCTTTGGTATTTACAAGGGGAAAAAAAAAAAAGTAGCTTTTAAGTGTTCTTAGTACTGCCTGTGGGGTTTGTTTTCTTTCTCCTGTGGAAAATGTACTGAGCCCATTCAAACGTCTGAATTTTACATTTCAGTAACAATTACATTGGACTTGTGGAAGCCACAAAGAGAAAAACCCTGCAGAAATTGTATAGATCAACCCTTAAGGGGAAGGAAGCACATAAGATTCGTAAATGCTCATTGAGCAAAAGGAGTGACAAAAATCAGAGAGGCCACAAGAGATCAGAAAGTTTTATTAGTCAGTCACACACTTGGCATAGAAACTGGCCTGGGTTTTGTCGGGGGTGCCTTTTTGGGGATAGGTTTCTCCACCCCAAAGGTAGATTTCTTCTCTTCTATGTAAATTAGTTATCATGAGCAGTCTGTTCTTTCAGGCCTTTCTGGAAATGCGTTGGAGGGCTTTGGGGGTCTAAATCCCACCCTGTAGTCCATGCCCGCTTCCTGCCACACATTCCCGTGCTTGCACTGTGCTGTTTTGTGGTTCTTTCTCACAGAACAGTGAATCTCTGCCTGGCCCTCTCTTCCTGTCAAATCATGTTTTTTCTCATGGTGTGTTAATACCAGTAGTCCTTGGTTATCACCAGCAGTTCTTGTCACTGCCAGCAGTCCCTGGTTGGCTCCAGTGTTTGAGATGGGCACATTAGCGCCTTGTCTTCGGGGAATCAAGTGCTCCAGGAGTTTCACATTGTACCACTGTTCATAGGGTCACCAGAGAGTGGGCTTTAGTTACAGTAATTTTCCATCCTCTCTGCAATTTGAGTTGGTAAATTTCTTAGAAGTTTCAGTAAGAAAAATACTATTCCACTTTATTATTCAGGCAAGAAAAATAAGTTTCCAAGGCTGTTTGTTATAAAACAGGAGCTCATTAGATACCTGTTAGTTCCTGGGAACAGACAGTGTTTCTGATGAGCCTCAAGAGAGGCTTAGTCCAGTGCAGTTTGTCCATGCTCAAGCCTAGTGAGCATTTCTGAGATCAGTGTGGTGTGGATGCTCCATTACAATCCATCCCACAACTGAAGTCATCCTCCGTGGGCCTCTACAGTTTGCAACTATTTTAATTCCCTGGGTATGTTGCAGATAAATGAGAGTGAATTAAACTTTCGGAATACCTCATGACATTGTGCTGAGCTTCAAGCTGACAGCAAATAATTTGTAGATACAACTAAACTATAGGTACTGATAAAATAACTTGTATTTTAGCTTACACATCACAAGACAATATGCATATAAACCAATACATAAAGTCTGTGAAGTAACTGCGTATATTTACTCTTTGTAAGAGAGCTAAACCACATTAGTCTTGTCAGTTATAATCTATTAGCTACTATTCTTTCTTACACACTTTTTTTATTTTTCAATTGATTCAATTCCTGTAATTTTATGTGTATTTAAAATATTAATATTCTGCTTCCAAAACAAATTATTTCTAGAAATGTAATATCTGTAAGAAAAAGGGTGCTTCAATTGGATGTGTCGCTCCTAAATGCAAAAGAAGTTATCATTTTCCTTGTGGGTTACAAAGGGAATGCATTTTCCAGTATATGGAAGACTTCAGGTGAGTTTTGGGGCTCTGTTGTTTTTCCATTTTCGATGTATTATATTTATAGAGAGGTGATTTGAGTTTCTTTCATGGCTTGTTATTGGATAGGCTGTTAGTTGCAAATGACATCAGATTATCTAGGAAACAAACATTCTATTTGTGGAAGACATGAAAGTCAAACAGTTATATTTCATACCTAATACTAATAAACTCAATTCTCAACACTTTTAAATACATGACTTTATGCTTATACAAGTAGTTAAGTTGTTTATAAAATTGAGCAGTAAATTCTAAACTCCGAAATAAACTGCATAATGGTCAATATGGGTTTTTTGTTTGCCTGTCTTCTGTGCCTTCGTTGAAATGGCAGAGCTCTGGCTACCTGTATCTCTCAGCAGTCAAAACACATCTGCCCTTTTGTTGTGTTTCTAAGTTTGTCAGAGGTGGACTGCAGGAGAAATGGTTTTAATATCAAATGTCTAAAAAATGTTTTGTTTTCTTTTACTGTCATCTGTCTAGCATCTTGGCTGTAGTCAAAATATTCTTGAGTGCGTTATCCTTCTTATTGTGAGCTGAGTTTGTAGAGTGGATGGATTGAAGTCTGGCAGGCACTTAATAAAAAATGACTAAATGACTTGCATTACCTCAAGCGCATGTAAAGATAAGGCATTTTCAGAAAGGTTTCTGCTAGAGCTGCATTTCTTGGATGTCACAGTATGGAATATCTCTTAGGTCAGTTGGGGTTAGCCATCCCAGCTGTCTCACCTCCCAGTTCCTTGTGCATCCCCACCCTGCTCACTGGTGGGGAGGGGTGAGAAACAGAAAAGGTCTGGACTCTGTTCAAGATCTGCTTGGCAGAAACTGAAACATCACTGTGTTATCAACACTGATTTCATCACAAATCCAAAACATATCACCATACAAGCTACTATTAAGAAATTTAACTCTAGTGTAGCCAAAACCAGTATTGTCTCCATTTTTAGCTTGTTGCATAGCACTTATTCATGAAAAATAGATTAATGAATTAATTTTACTGTCTTCAAATTACTGAAGAAGGTTCTTAAAATGTTATTTTATTAAGGGAACCATAAATTACTATTTTTAGATCTTACTGTTGGGAGCATAGACCAGTCCAAAAGTTTACAGATAAGGAACCTAGAGGAGCTTCACCGTGCACAATATGCCTGGATTTGGTTGAACATCTTCCAGTGTACAATGTATTGAAAAGTCCTTGCTGTAAAAATGCTTGGTTTCATCGAGGATGCTTGCAGGTAATACAGGTTTTCCCTTTCATTCTTTTTTCATCCATCGAGATCCCATTTCCGTTTAAAAATAATGGAAAAATTGTTTAGTAGGTATGAAGTATACTAGGTTTGAAGAACAGTGCTAAAATTGTGTTACGGACACAAAAGGATTTTGGGTTTTAGCACTATTAATTTTTCTCCCCCAGTGGCCCCTCCATGTTTCTGCCTGTATGATGCATACTTTATACCTTTACTACTTTTAGGAACTGAAGTTCAACCTATATAGTTGCTTTCTTGCAAGTCGCTATGTGTGGAATCTGAGAGCTAAAAACGTAGTTTATCCATCATCAGCTCTCTTTGGCTAAATCCAGGACTAGAAAAAGTTACAACATTCTTTTTGTAAACATACTCTGGATCTGGAGAGGCTGATTGAAAAGGATGGTGCTTTCGTTTATGAAGCTTATTCTAGCATATGAGTTCTTTCCTTTAGAGGAAGAGAAAATCCTTGCCATTTGTTTTAATGTCAAATCACATGATTGATACTAGCTTTAACACCCATGTCAGGACAGTGTCCATTAATGTAATGCTTCTCAATATTAAGACATAATTAGTTGGCATCTTAAGGATGGTAGTAATTCAATAATTGGTCTGGTTTTTTGTTGCTTTTTTTTTCTTGACACAGTATCAAGCTTTGAGTGCTGGGATATTTTTCTTTAGGTGCACAGTATGTAATAACCAGGACAAATTTCAAAAAGAAATGTTGAGAATGGGCATACACATTCCAGAAAGGTAAGTAATTTTATTAATGATTGCTCTTGTCTTTGATAGGCTGTTGTAAATATTTTAATTTATTCTACAGAACTTCAGCTATTAATATGTGAAATGTTAGTTTTACCTTCAGTTTTAGAATTGTTCAGTTTGGTAAGGAGTAGCCTGTTACCTTTTAGATATGCATAGAAATTGGCAAAGGTCAAATTACTTATCTCAAACATAAAACGAGATGAGAAGTTCTGAAAAATCATTTTTAATGCCATGATTCAACTTAACCTACAGATCCAATTAAAAGATAAAAGCACTTCTTAAATACAAGAATTTTTCCTTAACATAGACGTTGCTGAGAAGTGTATTTTCTGTGCCCAAGTTTAATTATCTGAATTTCTGTCAAGACAGAATTGTTATTGACTGATTTCTCAGCCATACAGCTTCTATCTTCTGCCAAGGGATTGCAAAGGTTATGTTTAGTATAACTGTTTCCAAAATTCCAAGCTGTTTTTCCTGTTTCTATCACCTGATGAGGCTCAAAATATGACAGAAAGAGATAAGAATGATGTTTCTTTGTTAGAAGTATTATTCCTTAATAACTATTAGTCTGTTCAGAGACCACCATTAATTCCCTTGTGAGACAAAAGCTTAAGATTCTGGAGAGGAAGAAGAGTCGAAATAATTGGTGAACTTTGCTGTACTGGCCTGGAACACTCTGAGTTACCATTCATTAAACCAGTTTCAGTGGTAGCTTCAATGGGCTGCCTAAACAAAATATCCTTATTTTATATGAGAGAAAAAAGGGACAGAGACAGAGCAAACATTCACTGAGGTCATGTGAAAAATGAATACTTTAAATCAAAGTAACTAAGCAATGAAAAGCCTGTGTTTTATAGTATTATTTTAGTTGCTAGACTTCTCTTCCAGCTCTCAGTTACCTAGAACCCCCCTGTCTGTTACCTAGAACATGGCATGATTGAAATATATTAATATATCTTTGTTGCATGTATCGAAATACAGAGTAACCCATTGAAACAATCAGAAAGAGATTAGTTCTGATATCCAGTCTTCTGCCTTGTTTATAGAGATGCATCTTGGGAACTTGAAGAAAATGCATATCAAGACTTGCTGCATTGTTATCAACACTGTGATGTTAAAAGATGTCTTTGCAAGAAAGGAAGAGACTATAATGAACCTGATAGGTATGGTACTTTAGAAGGAAAGAATAACTTAGGATGGAATAGTTTATTTGATGTGTTTTTCATTGTTGATATTTATTAGTCTTATTTTTATTTATTTAAGCACTTTGATATTTTCAGCATCAGGTTTTAATGTCAAGCCAACACACTGTCCAGATAGTGTTTGTTTTACTCAATAAAATCATATTTCAATACTAAATTTCTCTAACTTAATCTGGTTATAAAAGCCACAAAACCAAATTTAATGGATTATCAGTTACCTTGTCCTTGTCCTCATTTTAATACAGGCTAAAGTAGAATTTGTGCATCAATGTAGTATGTTCCTAAATGAATGTTGTATATGTAGCATTCAGAGTTTAATTCAGCAATTTATTAAGTGCTAAAATACTTAGAGCCTTTACAAGAAATTATTTTTAAAGTAGTAGTCTTAGGTCAGTAGTTTGAATGTTTCCCTAGAGAGCTCTCCTTTAAAAGAATTACCATTTGGAAAAGCTGACAGGAGGATAACCCATAAAACACAGAGGATTTTGCTAACTAGCAGGATGAGAAGAAAACAGTGCTTGCAAGCTGTTGTCTTCAGGGCAGGGGAGTACTAATATCCTCATTCGATGCAAGGTGCTGGAACATTAGTAGCTTTCTTTTCTTATTGCAACCAGATATGAGTACATCTTGCATGAAGAAAGTCTCCTTGACTAGAATCAGTTCTACCAGACTGATAAAATTATGCTTTGTTGGCTCAGTGTCTGGATTGTGCTTACTATTGAATAGTCTTTAACTAGCCTCAATCTTCTGTCTAATTCTAAATACTTAAGTTTTTCATTTTAGTAAATGGGAAATAAAGCGTTGCCAGTATTGTGGTTCTCGTGGGACTCACTTGGCCTGTTCAGCTATGAAGTCATGGGAGCAAAACTGGGAGTGCATGGAATGCAGAAGTATCTTTGCAAAATCAGGTAAAGTTACAGGTGTGACAGTGATTTCTTAAATAATAACTTTGAGTTATGTAAGAGTACTTTACAACTAGCAAATTCATAAATTAATATAATGTACTCATACAGGGAGTTATAGGAAACGGAAAAAGAGAGCTTTGGCTACCTCTGAAAAGACAAATGGAAGAACTCGTTTGCTGGAAGAGCCACCTCCAAAGTCCCCTCGGCAGTCATCTGGATCTCCACGCAGTTTTCTACTCCAGTGTGTAATTTTCTGTTTTCTCACAGAAACCAATTATTGCATAAAATAATACTTAAACATGAGGAAATGAGAGCTTATTCCATAGGAGAAACTTACCTCACATTGCAAATCAAGTAAAATTGGACTAAAGTTCAGTGATTGAAGTTTTCTGAGTAAGCTACAAACTCTAGAAACTTGATATAGTTATTTGGATTTGGTGCTGTGTAAGCCACTTTTTAGTTTGGTTAAAGATATAGGTCCTTGTTGAAGGAATTTTAACAATTTAGTGGTAACTCAGAGTATACAAATAGCAAAGCTTTAAATTTGCTTATTGGTATTTTTTCCATTTTAATAGTGTTCTAAAAGCCTAACTTAGAGATGTTCATATCAATGTTTTCCTCTGCTGTAATAAAAACTTTAAGTTTGTAGAAACTGATACTTTTAGTTTTTACTTGCTGTATCAGTCAGGACTTTTGTCTGATGTATGAGATGCAACTAAAACCTGATCCTAAGACCACCCTGTAATAAAATATGGAATTGTTATTTGTAAAATTGTCGTTCAGGAACTGGTAGACTTAATGGAAATGAAGATACAAATGAGATTCAGTACTGAAGTATGGGGGAAACTATACTGCTACCTTGAAATAGGAAGTATTCATGCATTCTTCAGTTATATCTCTTCTTAAAATACTGTTATGGCTTATAGATCACCAAAGATAATGTGCCAGAACATGTCACCTTGTTCACACCTAGAACTTCCAGCATCCAACAGAGTGACAATGTCTTTATCTCCAGCAATGTCAAACAGGAACTGCTCCCTGAGGTACAAATATTTCTTCTATTTTTTCTTATTTTGAAGAGTGTTCTAGCACATAGCTTTATACCGTATTTCCTACAGAACATGCAGGGAGGGTCTCTCTGTGTGTGTTTGTATATATACAGTATCCATGTGTATTTGTGTGTGTATACAGTATCCATACTTGTGTATATTCAGTATCTATATGTGTTTCTGTGTGTGAGTATGCATATATATTTGTGTGTGTATATATGTATATAGTCACTGCAAAAATGAGTATACATTTAAAACCCAAAGTCTTAGCTTGAGGAAGGCTTCTGCTCTCTATAAATGCTAGAGAAGTGTGAGAAGAAAAGAACGAAACCTACTGAGAATTTTTAGGTTAGGTAGTGAGGGGAGCAAAAGCAATGCATATTTGTCCTTACTGATGCATGGCTAAACATTCTTTAGAAAATAGGGAATAAGAATCCTAATTGCTTTCTTCTAATTAGACATGTCTTAAATTTTGAATGTTTTTATATTTGTACCATAAGAACAGTTCATGATTGTACTAAAGTCAGTGCTAAAACAACATGTTTTAATATAGAATATTCAGTTTAAGGACATAAAATTCAATATCTTCTTGTGAGTAGTTAATTTATGGATTCTACCTTATTTGCTAAAAATTCTGATGAGGGAGTAAGTTATTTCTAGTAGATACAGCATTTGAGACAGTTTTGGTTGGAAGTTAAAAAACAAAGAAAACATCTTGCTTTTTTAAATTAGAACTTTCTTCCTACTCAAATACATTTTTTTATTATAGTGACAAAGATTGTTCTAATTTGATTGCAAAACATCTTTAATGTAAAATGATAAACCCTTCAATTTCTCACTTGTTTCAATCTCTCATTGTTTAAATGTCAACTCATTGTGTGAGAATTGTTTGGCACTGTGTTGGAATCACTGAATTAAGAAAATCACTATTTGTTTAATGCCACGGTAATTATTTCTACCTCCTTTTTCCAGTTCTTAGAGGTATTTTAAAACTTGCCACTACAGTGTTAAAATTTTTCAATCTATACTAAATGTTTTACTGATATAATTTAGGCAATACCTGAATGTGCCACAGTGTTTAAAGAAATGTTCTTAATAGACTATTAAAATGTTTTTTGTATAACTGTTGCTAATTATGAATCATAGATTTTATCTGAAAATAAATGCCATTTTCTTGTAGGCATTTAAGAGAGCAAAGAAGGGAAGTTTGTAAGCTACTGAAGGAGTTAAAGGTACAAGTTAAAACAAAAACAACGAGACTTAACATCAATGCAGAAAGTATTTGGAGTAGTGCTTTAAAAGGATTTAGACAGCGCATCTTCAATCCTACAAACACCATTGAAGTAAATTTCTCAAACTGCAAAAATAGATCAAGGACAAATACTTCTGATGCATCAAAACACCATTTCTTCCAATTGTTAATGCTTCACCTTCAGAATTCATCATTGTTTGAGGGCTCTTCTGGAAAGAACTTGTCCCTTGATTTTCAAGGTAATTAGTTGCTTTGTTCAAAAACATATTGAGAAGTATATAATTTAAAATATGTTTTAATCTTCAGCCAGCGTGAGTGTCAGTTCACAAGTATAGTCCTGAAGGATAAAACTTGGGGGTTGATTTTTTTATTTTTTCAATTCTAAAGGGGGATGGTGTGTGGATTTGTAATTTAAAAATTCGGGTTGTTTGGAAAAGTTGATAACAACCATGGAAAAACAGCACATAACTAGACTTGGAACTTTTTAATTAGTGTATTTGTTCTCTTTCAGTGAATTTCTTTCTTCCTGACTCACTTTATCTGCTAATTATTTTCCTTTCCTCAAATTTCTAGAACATCATTTCTCATAGTGTGCTTCCCAAAGACCCCAAGTTAGCTTCTTTGAGTTCTTATGCTTGAGAATTAAATATGCATTGGGTGTAAAGTGGAAGTTACATCTCCCAAACCTTGATAGTGGCTGAAGAGTTGGTATAAAAGAACATGGTACTCCTGTATAAAAATGTGGTCTTACAGTTTGAACTATCAGGAGATAGCAAAAGTCATTGAGAAAAAACAGCACTATGACATTTTCTATTCAAAAATGAGAATCAGAAATAATTTCTGTGCATAGAAAGTAAACATATTTTTCTGTTTGCAGCTGTAAAAGAAAATCTTTATTTTGAAGCTGGTAAAATGATTGCAGTTTCTCTGGTTCATGGTGGTCCATCTCCTGGTTTCTTTTCCAAAACACTCTTCAATTGTCTTGTCTATGGTCCAGAGAATGTGAAGCCAGCTTTGGAGGACATTGCTGATGTTGATGTAGCACAAACAATAAAAACGGTAATATGCAATAAGTTTCATTTTATTTCTTGCTCAAGACTCTGTTTGGATATAAAGAAGGACTTACTATATAAATATAAATATAAATTCTATTGAAATTAAAAAGTTTATTTTTCACATATATGTATATACACATGTAGTAAACAAGTGCCTAACTTATTTTTTTTATGCAGATAAAATATGCAAATAGCCTGTCCAGCCTACAGTCTACACTGCAGGACTGCTGTGAATTCCTTGCTGCTGCTGGATGTTTAAGACCTGTAACAGCTTTGTGTGATAAGAACATGCTGGTGAATGACATATTGATCTATCATGTTATCAAGAGAATTACTTTACCCTTAGAAAGGTTTGTTTTGCTTAGTTTTCAAACTTCTTGGTTCTTTTCCTCACTGCAACACTAAATAATATGTTGCTAAAACTAACTTTCACATGTTCTTACTAATTCTCCATTTAAACCAATGAAGTGTACTGTAATTTTCAGTTGATTAAACAGGTAATTAAGCTGAAAGACTGAAATTACTTCTCTACATATCCGCTCTGATTTCTCCTTTGTCACGTTCCTTTTTCAACCTTATGAAGGCAGGTTCACAGTTTTTAAACTACAGCATCACAAAGACCTTTGCACTATAAAATTTCTCTAGCTTATGTTCAATTCTAATTCAGAATTGCTTGAATTTAGAATCTTTACATTTTAGAAATGTTTAACATATGTTTAGAATACAAATGAGTTTTCTAGAGTTCTAATTAGGGAGTTTGTGTGTGCCAATTAGGAGTGCAATACTGTCAACAAGAAAGTTGGCCTGCTTAGAACATAAGCATTGCATTGATGTTTCTGTGAGGTAGTGATGACCTCATTAGCTGGAAAAGTTGCAGCTCTTGACTGTTCTTTGATTGGTCTCTGGCCTTACTTCCAATTCACATTCTTCATCTGCTTGGTAAAAATATATTGGATGCTAATTTTTCCAACAAGCACAACCTGATTAAAACTTCACATATAGTGTTATCTTTGACAAATTTGAATCAACTCAATCTCCAAGAGCTATGAAAACTGATTCTTAACATGAAGATTTTTTAAAATGAAGGTCAGAGCAATTACTCTTTCAGTCAAGGCCCTCTGGTATGTTTGAACAATCTAGATCATATTTTAAAACTAGTGAGTTAAAAAGTAAAACATAAATAATTAGCTCACTTGCTTATGAGGTAGTGGGGGATGGGCTTAAGATGTGGAAACAAGTCGAACAAGAAAGTACTTTTGTCACTATGAAGGACTGAGAGTAACTAGAGAGTTGGTTATTTTAGCAGTTAAATGTTCTATGCCCCTGGGCATCACTGAAAAGAGCCTGCTTCTGACTTCCTTGCACATTCCCTTCAGATACTTCTACATATTGAGATTCCATCTGAACCTTCTCTAGGCTAAAGAGTCCCAGCTCCCTCAGCCTTCTCGTAGGGTTATGTTCTAGTCCCTTAATCATCCTAGTCACCCTTTGCCAGGCTTTCTCCAGTATGTCCATATCTCTCTTGTACTGAAGAGCCTGGCACTGGACACAGCACTTCAAGTGTGGCCTTACTACTGCTAAGCAGAGGAAAAAGATCACCTCTCTTTGAGCTGCTGGCAGCACAGTTCCTAGTACAGCCCAGGATGCTGCTGCCTGCATTTGCCACAGGCAGGCATAATAGCATGTAAGCATGTGCAGACTGCAAAAGCCAAGTAAAGGCTGTCTTTTAAGACAACTCATTTTGTGTATGGACAAGGAATTTAAGCTGTTTTCCAAAGAGCTATTTGTAAGAAAGAGAATTGCTATGTTTTTGTACAAAAGTTAAAAGTAAACCTTGTATAGACAGTCAAGTACCAGGAAATAAGGTTGATTTCTACATATCACTGATACTTCTTTCATCTCCCCAAAAAGCTAGACAGAAACATTTAGGTTGTTAAAATGAGAGTTAAACACATTTTCCAAGATAAAATGGGAATAGTATGTAACTTTGACAAGATTTAGAGATTGGAGATGGGGAAGATTTAGTATATCCCATCTTGCAGCTTTATAAAATGCAGAGTTCTGATGCATGGTCACTCTTTTTTTTTTTTTTTTTTCCCCTCCCCCCCCCCTCCTAGTTTTAGGCAGGGTTTGAAAACTCTTGGTGTTCTAGAGAAAATGCAAATGCACCCCAGTGTATTCTCTAGCATATTGTGCCACGAACCCGAAAGACTTTCAGCGGAAACTATTTGTGATCTCTTTACAATCCATTCCTCATCAGATGTAAATAAAGTTGAAGGTGCTGATTTTTGGATGGGCTATTTGCAAGATGTGGAAAGTAAGTAATTTTTAGATTTTTTTTTATTAAATTTAAAAATTTTCCCCTTCCCTGTCCAGGCTATTTAGTTGCTGGTATATATACAGGATTTGATTTTTAGAGTTCATTGGAGTAAATAAATCAAGGTTTTGTAGTCGCTGTTAGTTCCTAATTGTTCTTTCTTCCCCCTCTTTCTTACTAATTACAATTTCTGAAAGTTCTGCCCAAAACTCTAGAGGGGTAAATATCTGCAAGTTTGGATCTAGGAATTAAAAAAAAAAACAAAAAAACCACAACCCACACCATCCAGCACAAAACCTGAGTGATTCAGAAAAATCTTTTCTTAGATACTTTGTCTAAAGTCCTAAAGACCGCTGTTTTCTATCTTTTTCTCACAGAAGAGATTTTTTAATTCATTTAAGGTTTTTAAGAACTAACTGAAGTGGATTTTTCTTGCTAAGCTTTTTCTTAGGTAGCCATATAACTGCATGTTTATTCAGCATATTGATTTGATTTCATGTGGGGTTTTTTTCCTCTTAGCACTTAAGATGCAGGGTAATGGTTTATGTGTAATAGACTCTCAATGATAAAACTTAATCCTATTTTTTTAGGTGGTGAGTCTGTAGTGACATTGGAGGATATTCTGCTCTTCGTAACAGGCTCTTGTTATATACCGTCCATTGGTTTTGATCCTGAACCTACTATTAAATTTTTGCATATAAGGTATCCCATTGGAAACAGACTTCTTAATTGCTTAGAGCTTCCTATAACACAGACATATCAGCAGTTCAAAAATAAAATGGAGCTCACCATCAGAAACACACTAAAAGTTGAAAGGGAATAAGTATTTTTGCTGTTAAACCAAATACTTACGTTTTCTGCAGGAACATCTGCTTTTAGCTCACTACCGCATTTTTGTACAACATTCTTTTAGTATTTTCTGACCTTTCCCCCAAAATTGTGCTAAAAGTTGTAATGTTATGAGATGGAAAACAATTTTAAAATTAAGAAAAGGTTTATTTCTTGAATAATTTTCCTTTTGAACTTGACTTTGAGTCATCAGTCTCTTGCATAAGTAGTTTAAGTGTCAGCTTTTGCTGTAGGCAGGTATGAAGTGTTACCAAACTCTGTAACAGGTAAGTATGTGGATTGTATCAAACACTTGGGTAACTTAATTATGAAAAGCAAACCAGGTACATTTTGAAGATAATTGCTGTGGAGCGTTGTCTTGCATAAAACTGTGATGCAATTCTTCAGTTCCATGTATATTTTTTTCAGTAATTGTTTTATGTTGACTCATTTGCATTCTGATGGTTCATAGAAACCTAGGAAAGTTAAAATACGTGTACTTTTATGGTCATTGTGGCTAGTGCGTTAAAGGTCTGGAGAAAACAGGCTAAATAATACAGCACAAGGACAAAATCCCATTGAACTTATGTCTCTGTTTTTAAACAAAATCTGCATTCTACTTTCATACATTAATTTTTAATTATTCATAGAGCCAAAACAGTAAAAACCAGAAGGAAATCCTGAACATGCAACAATAACATTTCTTTCAAAGTGAAATATAGGAGCTGGACTTAGTGTTGTTGAGTATGAAAGAATAAAAGTTTGTTGCTCATTAGAACATGTAAACTTGTCTTCCATTAAAGCATTTTCATATGACCATGCACTAAAGCTCTTTGTTAAACTAGAGGCATTCTACCATCAAACTTGTCTGGGCCTCACACTTTTCTAGCTTTGATTCTAAAATCTTCCTGTTCAGTCATAGGCGCGTTCTGATCACTGTATAACATGCATTTTACTGCTGCAGTAATTTGTATAAATGGACGGACCATTAAACTGCAAATATAAGTAGTGAAATTCCTATGCAGCAACACTTTAATGTTACTAATGCTAAAACTATGTCACTAAGAGGACATTTAAGTACATTCTTTTTAAATGTATGCTACTCTCTGTTTTGAAATTATCCTATTTCCTTCTGTTAGTTTTGACCACCTGTACTATGTCCTGAATGCAAGTTGTGCTATAGATGTAATATAGATACATATGTATCTGTGTATGTCTATATGTATGCACATTCTTCAAAATACTGGAAAGTAAGCATACACTTTTTTATTAATATAACTTTATTTGAATTGAAAATGTAAGCAGGATTGTTTTACATTTGAATACCTTGGCAAGAAAGTACATCCACAGTAATTACAGATGGATACGTGCTTCTGAAAAAGTAATAGTAAGTCACAGGAGATTAATGCAAGTCTTAGATCAGACATTTCTCACTACTAATGCATAAAACGATCTAATCTCATCAGTCCTGTCATCACAAATTTAAGAATATTAGAAATTGAGACACGATTAGCAGTGGTTTTTGCTTGTTGGCCAAAAGCATGTTCAAGTCTCCTTAAAAATAAACATATGATCTCCTGGAGAATGTAACTTGACTTGTTTATATACTAAGCATTTTCTCAGTGTCTTCTCCAGTAATATTTTGTGGTTTTGCTCTTTGCGTAATTTTTGAGTCTCATTCTGCCAATAAATTCTTTGTATTCTTAGCCTTCAGAATGGTGTATTACCATTATAGGGAGAGTGGATTGGCACAAATCTGTTTACATAATAAGGATTTATATTGTATGTTTGTATTTTTTAAAATATAATGAGTTTCCTGCAGATATAATATTATATTTTTAAAATGATTGGTGTACTCACTGCAGTATTTGTTTTTCTTGCCCAGTTAGAGATAAATGTGTTCTGTAATGTTTTTCTTCTGTATAAGAAGTACAGAATTTACAAAAATAGCAAACAGAGAGTGAATAATTTTAAAGGACAATTCTTGGACTTTTGGTACCTGTAGTAGCAAGAGAAATTGTTCAGAACTAAATAAACTGCATTTTAAAACCTTCAGGGGAGAAAGAAATCATAAAATAATGTGAATATAAGGCTTCAAAACATACCTGAGATTACAAATACAGAGTTCACACCTTTTATTGCTTATTACTTTTTAACTCAGCTGTTAAAAGGTTTTTATATAAAGGCAGAACTAACCTATATGCCAGGTGTAAAAAAAGTTAACTTTAAAAAGATCTGCTATACAATGCTATACCCAAACACTGAATTTGTAGAATCACATAGTATGTAATATTGCTTGAAAGGGTTTTTCTTGCACAAAATTTTTCCCATTTTCTAATACTCATGTGTACCCATTCAGGACAAGTAGTCTTTCTTTTGCTGTTGGTTTGATCAGCTCTATCCAGACACTTCAATATAGTACTTGCTATATTCAAGTTGTATTCCTAAATGCTGCTATGGAAAGAAATTTCCTCATTTTCAGCATTTATTTATATAGACCAATCATAATTTTATTTGAACTGATCATTAGAATTCCACTGAATAAGCTAACTTCCAAGCACAGAATGGTCTCCCTTGTCTTGAAACTGCAAGAGCAATTTATATAGCCATAGGTCCTTATATATGGTCCTTATAGGACCATAGACCATTCTGTGCTTGGAAGGCCATTCTGTGGTATTGTTGTAGCAGATCACTGAAGTGCAATATTATGGGGTCGTTTTCATTTTACATAAGCATTACCTGAGGCACACCTGGAAATTAGGGAGGCTGCTTACTTTCAGTATTTCTGTAACACAGGGAGTATAATTGTGGATGCATCAGTTGTGTATTAAATGTATTCTTATAGAAACAGCATCTTTTATAAGTGCCACGAAAGAACTATTGCTGTCCTTTCTGTGTTTGGCCAAAGAACTTCACAGTTTCTGCATCACACCCTTAGTTTCCACCTGGAATTAGCACATCAAATAAGCTATTTATTTTCTAGAGTGATAATTTTCTACTAAACAGTAACACATTAGTATTGGTGGGTTTAGCGTGGTCTCCTTAACACTGCAGATGTAATAAAAAAAAACCACCCTCAAGTATTTTAGCTCTTTTGAAAAACCAAGGAACAAGAAATTTCTGTGACTTGCATTTTTTTACGCATTCAGAGGACACTTACCAGACAAAGCTGTTAGCCTTTTTAACTGATTCAAGGGTGAAATATAGTCCAAAGGAGAAAAAATTTGTTCATACTAAAAGTCTAAACCATTGTGTGCTAAGGCTCTAACTTGAACTGCAGGATCAGTGCCTGAACTGTTGCATCTTCAAGCAACGTTTTACATGACAGGTGTAGCATCAGCGTTGAAATAATCAGTAATTGTGGGAAATACCATGTATATGTCCAAAGTGCAATAAAAGGCTAAATATTGTAACTTCCGTGGTTTTACTTTGTTGATTTAATGGATTTTAGCCTTGTAAGTGTTATGACTATTTTCTGTAGTTTCATTTGTGTACCTATAGATTTATATAAAGGTCTATTTGTGTCCAAAGCTGAGCTGGGGCCAGGGGGCTCTTCCCCCTGTGGGATTGCTGTAAAGGTGTGAAGGGGGAGGCTGTGGGCCTGTGCCACCTGAGGCAGAGGAAAGCTGAATTGTAACTATATTCCATTGCCATAACTCACTAAAATTACTTGCCTTTATTTGTAGCTAGATGCCTGGTTTTGACACATCAGTCCTTCCATTTAGTTACGAACTGGTCTTATCAAAGCTGTTTTAGTTATTTCTTCATGAAACTTCAGTCCGAGACCATAACCCACCACCTACTCCTTAGAAAAACCATGCGAAAGGCTGTCCCCGCCCTGTTCTCAGCCGGGGCACAGCGCAGGCCCGTGTGTTCAGTCGTGAGCGGGCGTTCCTCGCTGGCTGCTGCNCGCTGCCGCCGCCGCGCCTGCCTCGGTCCCCGCGGGTCGGGCTGCGGGTGCTCAGCGCCTCCGCCGGGGATTCGCGCCCTCTTACCCTGCTTGGGTCTCCCGGCAACGGGGTGGCGGCTCCTCTAGCGCCTTCTCCTCGCCTCTGCCGCTGCGGGCCCGGGGCGGCGAGGCTCCAGAGCCTCGGGCCGCCGTTCTCGCAGGGGGACCCCGGCTCCGCTTGGGCCCCAGGCCCCGGGGACGTGGCTGTAGGTGCCGCTGAGGTGTGGAAGGCGCCCCCGGGGCGGGACTTGGCCGGGCCCGGGCCGTGAGCGGTGCCTTCTCCCGCGGCCGTGGGAGCGCACCCTCGTTTCGGCTTCCCTCTGCCCGTGGGAAGGATCGACGGGAAATAGCGTTCAGTGGTCCAAAAATAAAGCTGCTGTTGTCATGCTCCTGTTAAGACAATACAGGGGTATCCGAGCGTGTACTGACCCTCAAGAAATTCAGAATACGATATTAACAATGAAACTAATTGTGCATGAGGATTTCTGTGTGTAAAGGGTTTGTTATTCAGTCCCTTCCTAGACATTGTTGAGAGTCCTTAATTGATTCTTCTCTGCCTTGATGCTGCTTTGTAAAGCCTTGAACATACTTCTAAAGCACAGGGGATGTCAACTCCGTAGTCCTCTACTTCCCTTGCTTGCCAAAGTTGGGCTGTAATCATGTCACTTTCTTCTTGACAACTGCAGTATCTTTGGTGGTATCGAGGATTCTGGATGCGTTTAGTTAGCATGAAATGTTTCCAATCATCTGCCTAAAAATTTCAGTAGCAGTCTGTGTGGACCTTAAATATTTTACTAGCATGCTTCATTTTTTGGTACCAGTCTACTTTTTGTAATCTCATTCCTGTGCCATCTGCCATTGATAGTGGAATTTGATGTTCCTGTGCAGTCCTTTGTTTATCTTCTCTTTGCTATCTTTTTAATAAAGCCTGTTTCCTTGGAGCTTATATTCTGTACAGTTTTATTCTTTTCTATTCTGTTTCACCGTGTTCATAGAGTGGTTTGGGTTGAAAGGAGCCTTGAAGGTTATCTTGTTCTAACTCCCTGCTTGCTATGGGGAGGAACACCTTTCGCTAGATCAGGTTGCTTAAAGCCCCATCTGGTTTGGCCTTGGACACTTCCAGGTATGGGGTATCCAGAGCTTCTCTGTACAACCTGTTCCAGAACCTCACTACCTTCACAGGGAAGAATTTTTACCGTCTATCTAATGTAAACCTACTCAGTTTAAGGCCATTCCCCCTTGTCCTATCACTACATGCTCTTGTGAAAAGTCCCCCTCCAGGATTCTTGTAACTCCATTTAGGTACTGGAAGGCACTATAAGGTATCCCTGGGGCATTCCCTTCTCCCAGCTCTCAGCCTTTCCTCGCAGGAGANTTACCGTATATCTAATGTAAACCTACTCAGTTTAAGGCCATTCCCCCTTGTCCTATCACTACATGCTCTTGTGAAAAGTCCCCCTCCAGGATTCTTGTAACTCCATTTAGGTACTGGAAGGCACTATAAGGTATCCCTGGGGCATTCCCTTCTCCCAGCTCTCAGCCTTTCCTCGCAGGAGAGGTACTCCAGCCCTCTGATTGTCTTGGTGGTCCGCCTCTGGACTTATTCCAGCAGGTTCAAGTTTTTCTTATGTTGGGCCCGGATGTGGACACAGCACTCCAGACGGGATCTACCAGAGGAAAACAGAGGGGCAGAATCCCCCCCCTCAGCCTGCTGGCCACACTGCTTTGGATGCAGCCCAGAGTAGTTTGCTTTCTGGGCTGCAAGTGCACATTGCCAGGTCATTCCAAGCTTCTCGTCCACCAATACCCCCAAGTCCTCCTCAAGGTTGCTGTAAATCCATTCTCTGCCCAGCCTGTATTTGTGCTTGGGATTGCCCTGACCTAGCTGCAGGAACTTGCACTTAGCCTTGCTGAACTTCCTGAGGTTAGCACAGGCCCACCTCTCAAGCTTGTCAAGGTGCCTCTGGATGGCATCTCTTCTCTCCAGCTTATTGAGGAGGAATTTCTTCATGGAAATGGTTGAACATTGGAATGGACTGCCCATGGAGGTCGTAGAGTCACCATCCCTGGAGGTGTTCAACTGGACATGGCACTTGGTGCTGTGGTCTGGTTGACAAGGTAGTGATCAGTCAAAGGTTAGACTCACTGATCTGGCAGGTCTTTTCCAACCTAAATGATTCTGTGATTTTGTGACCATACACAGCTTGATGTCATTGACAGAATTGCTGCAGGTGCCATCAGTCACACTGTCCATGTGACCAACAATTGTTACTTGATTATTTCAGTCAGCCTTTACAACTGAATCTATGTTGTCTTCTATTGAGGGGGTCTTTGTCAAGGACCTAAATTCAACAACTAAAAGATACCCAGAAAAGGTTTTTTATCGTTTAGTTATGGTATTACCATGTATGTGCACCATCTCTTGTGACCTTTATCCTGGTTCATAACCAGGATTGGTTTCATAACAAAAGCATATCATTGTGTAAGCACAGTAAAAACCTGATCCTTGCCCCAGAGAACATCCAGCATTAATGTAAATGAAATGGCAATATGAATATAAAAAAAGAAACTCAGACACTTGCTGAATGTTGACATGACTGTCACAGCACGTTACTAGCCTGATTACTCTTTCTTAGCAGAGAGCTTATACCAAGTTTTACCTTAGATGATAAACTGTGCAATGCAGCTGCTTCAGCTCCAGTAGTGCCAAAGTACACAATCATACAGCTTTATATAAAATTGCTCATATGGCTGAAGATGTCACCAGCAGTGAGGGGCCAAAGAATCCAGGAGCAACCTGTGATCAACTTTGAGGGCTGTTTCATGGTGTTTAAAAAAGAAGAAAAGAAAAAAAGTATGAAGCAGGTGGAAGGCTGGAGTCCAGCAAGGCTCAGTGCTAGTTTGGATTTTCCCACATTCATGTTTCACTGCTGGTAATGTCATTTGAAAGGGCAATACATGAGAGGAAGCAGGGCATCAGAAGCACTGCCTGGCCATGGATAGATGGTATTGGGAAAGCCGAAGTTCTACTGAGATTGAGCTTTGCAGCATGGATCTGGAGAAAGGAGAAGTTCTGCTGCTGCAACATTAGTAGCAAAAATGTGAATAAGAGAAAACGTTGGATCTTTGCTAAATGGAGCTGGTCATTTAGTGGTGATAGGCACAGATTGGGTTGAGGTAACCGGTGCTGCCTTTGCCTCAGTCTTCACCTACAAATGCTTCCAGGCCTTAGTGTCACTTCAGAATCAATCACTGAGTTTGTGCTATTGGAAAATACTTCTCATCACATGAAGGAAAAGGCTCACATGAATTTATGTTTGGTAAATCATGCCTGACCAGCCTAATTGCCTTCAGTGATAATGTGACTGGATTTGTAGGCAACAGGTCAGTAGAGTATGTAATTTACCTTGGCTTCAGCAAGGCTTTTGGCACTGTGGTGTTATTGGTGTTACAACCAAGTTAGGATGTCATGGATTAGATGGATTAACAACTAGCTACATTAAAAAAAAACAGTTGGATGATCAGGCTCTGAGGGTTGTAATTAATCAGACATAATTACCTAGGGGCTGATAACAACTGGAGCACTGCATGAGTGTACTCTGTGACTTCTCCTGTTTAAAATGTCTGTCAGTCACCTGGAGGATGTGTCAGAGTGTACTCTGATTAAATGTGCAGGTGACAGCAAACTAGGAGCATCTCTTCAGCTTGAGTGCAGAACTGCCCTTTGGAGGCACTTAGATGGGCAAGAGGAATGGGCCAGCAGAGATCTTATGAAATTTAACAATGAAAAATATAAGTTCCTGCCCTTTTAAAGGAAGAACCCCTTGCATGTGCAGGCAACAGTGTGGGGGTTTGCCAGACTGGAGAGCAGCTCTGTCAGAAAGGCCTGCAAGGGGTCCCAGTGGACCATGAGCTGGAGGGAGTCAGCACAGACTACCAGGATGGTGAGGGGCTCTGGTGAGGCTGTAGCACTAAGGCTTGTTCTGCCTGGGGTTTTCTCCAGGTAGCTTCAGGATGGACTCAACAGCAGCTCCCCAGTACCTAAGGCAGCACTGAGAAGTTGGAGCCAGGCCCCTTTGTGGTGGTCTATGGCAGTAGGGTGAAGCACAACAGGCATAAATTGCATAACATAAACAAGATGTTCAAACTGGATATAAGAAAAAGCTTTTTATCCACAAGGACAATCAGTGCCACAGGTTGCACAGTGTGGTTGTGGCATCTTCATCCACGGACACTTGAGTGGATAAAGCCGTGAGCAGCCTGGCCTAGCCTCAGAGCTGAGCCTCCTTGGGCAGGAGGTTGGACTGGAGCTCTTCCAAGGTCCTCTCCAGCCTGAGATGTCTTGTGATGCTGTAGATCCCAGGGACTGCACTGAGTGTGTTCATTCAGCCAGAGTCAGAAGTTAATTGTTTCTACTGCTCTCCATTTATGAGCTAAGTGATATCCATTGCTCTAATTTCTGCAAGTTTTTCCTCTTTGCAAAACTCTGTGAGGGTTTTGTTACAAGTTTTAAGAGAATAGCCACAAATAGTCTTTTGCTGCTAATCAGAGATGGGAGAGCAGCACATAATATGTTATTTAATCAGATAAATGAGGAAGGATTCATTACATAATAGATTTATAAATTAGGGGTAGGTGAAGCAATCTGCTTTGGTTTGTATCTTGAGTGGAAAGTTAAATTGAAGTTCTTTCCTCTTTCAAAGAATTTTCCTGCTGCAAACTAAAGGTATTTTTGTACTCCTTAAACCAGCAATTTCTTCATATGAGTTCTTAAAATCTTTCAAACTGTGTATTGATTTTAGTCAGGCATAAAGGTTTTTTTGGTTTGGTGTGTACAGTGTTGTTCCTGTGGGGTAGGAAAAGCAGATCAGGGAATAAAGCAAACTAGTTTCCACTGGACAGAATGCACCTTCAGGAAGATACTGGAATTATTTTTAAGGCTTGCCATGTTAGAATATAGCCTGTATAGCTAAGAAGAGTTAATATTTTAGAACTTGCTTCTTTGCCTTTTGCTGTGTCTTCTGGAGCCCATAAATTCTAGCAGATGTGAGCCACTTGTCAGTCAAAGCTGCATGAAAATAATGAAAATGTGACTTGTTGGATTTCTATTTTGTGATGGTTTTCCTTTCAAATGAAATGTATAATAAAATCCTGCTGAAGTTTTTAATCACTGTTGTTGAAGTGTAAAGGGAGTAAAGCATTATTTGGCTTTATTTTCCAGTGGCTTTGAAACGTATGCTGAACTTCAATGTTCCTCCTGTTAAAAACAGCACAGGAGAACCAGTATGGAAGGTAAGAAATTTTGGAACCAGAACAGGAGAATTTTATAGTGTTCAGAAAAATTCAGATTTGCAGATTTAAATTAAATGGAGTTCATCTTTGTTATGTTATTAACTTGTACCCAGTATTGTTTCCTGTATTATAAATATATGGGATTGAGGATCAGAACTGCTGAAAAAATACCTGAGTCAGAAAGAAGCCCATACAAGTGGAAGAACTACTGATAGCTTGAAGAAGCTGAGCCCAGGCTAGCTGTATTACCTTTAAAATGTAACTTGTAGTTCATGAGGAGTTTTTGCTACTACAAAGCCTATCTTCTGTCTTTCATCAGTTGCCTTTTTTCACTAATTCCTTTTTTCTCCTCTCTGATTTTCCTGTTCTTCTCTCCCAGAAGCAGTCAGAAAAACTCTGCACATTCAATAAAAATACAAATTTCTGACAGCAAACTCTTGTTTGACAAGACACTTTTCAGGAGATGGAAGTGACGTGATGATTCTTTTTCCCCCTTTATCGCTGAGTTTCTTTTTGGTTTTTCTTTTATATTTTATTTATTTGTAAGCACAAATGGAAGTCCATGGTAAATTATAGATTTATTATAAATTGGTAGGTGTTTAGATGTTGAAGCACTTTTGAAGTTAGGGTAGTAGTTCCCTAAACCTGAATTCCGGTATCCACTGTATTCTCCATTATCCACTTTTTATAGCACTTTATAAGATGATGTGTATCTGTTTCAGGTTCTCATTTATGACAGATTTGGCCAAGATATCATCTCACCTTTGCTGTCAGTGAAAGAACTGAGAGATATGGGAATCACTTTGCATCTGTAAGTACCTTTAAAAATTTGGGAATTCTTTTCTGAAAAGAACATTATTTACTATTCCCCAAAATAATGAAGAAATCAATGAAAAATCATTGAATAAATAACTGCTGAAATAAAGATTATACACTGACTTGTTCCTAAAATCTGATGGCACTATTCAGAATCAGGGAGTGGAGAGAGAGTTCCAGTAGGATTTCTTGCTTAGTACAGGAGGCCCTTGTTCAAAAATAAAAATTATCCAGTAGGTATTCTTTTGGAATTTGTTTCTACAAATCCTTCTGCAATCATATATGTTAAAATTATATTGGCACAAACTGTTTCATGGGACTCTGTATGTTCTTTGCTTATCTTTTTACACATAGATTTTACTTGTCTGCTGTCAAACATATGAAATCTTTAAGTAATATTTTAAGAGATGTCTCATTTCTTTTTCCCCAGATTACATTTACCTAGTCCATTGTCATTCCTTGGCTGTGATAGTAGTCATGAACAAACTTTGAACATACATTTATTTTTTTACAAGTTTATTACCTTTTGCTAAGTGAAGGCTAGAAATGGAAACAGTTTAACCTGCTGACACATCAGCAGAAACATGAGAAAAGCATCTGAGCACCTTGCCTTCAAGCAGGAAAGGCAAGTTTAATAGAATGAAATACAGAGTCTTTTTAACATGTTAACAGTTCACATCTGAACTTCATGGATGCAGTATTTTAGCTTCCTCTGAATGGATAATCTGTTTTTTAAAGAAGATTTTTAAAGCCTTTTCTCAAGCTTTGAATAAACTTTGAACACATCTATTAATATATTCAGCCAAAAAATATACAAATGTGATTTCTTTTCTTGCTTAAACTCTAGCTAAATATAGAAGGAAATTGTAGGAAATTATATTTGTCTGTACAAATAAACAATTTCTTTAACTTTTATAATTTTACACACATCAGAGAAAAAACACATTAGGGATGTCTTTTTTCTTCCTGTCAGGCTTTTGCATTCAGATCGGGATGCTATTCCAGATGTTCCAGCTGTTTACTTTGTAATGCCAACAGAAGAAAATATTGACAGAATGTGCCAGGTAACTTGCATGTGTAATGTTTCCAAAGAGCCCACACAACAAGGTGTGTGAAGTACTCCTGCACTCACCAGAGTGTGACTGTAACTAGCACATCGTTTTCAGAAAAATATTACCCAAAATATTATTGTGCATAACTTCAATTTCCCAGCAAGTAGAAGGGAAAATATGTCTCGTGTGTTTCAGAGGGAGTTTTGGGAAAGAAAATACAAGAGGCAGTGGGTACAAATATTTCAGTAACATTAGAGAAAGCTATTTTAATGAGCATGGCTCAACACTGGAACAGATTGCCTGGAGAGTTTGTGGAGTCTCCATCCTTGGAGAGGTTCAAAGTCTGACTGGACACAATCCTGAGCCACTTGCACCATTTGATACTGCTTTGAGTGGGAAGGCTGGATTAGGCTAAACTCAATTTTTCACATTCCTGGGAAGGAGATGGAAGGTTGGCATCTTTGCCATAGGAAAGAGAAAAGCAAAGGGTATTTTTGGTCAGCAGTAAGGTGTGTGGAATAGTAATTGCTGTCTTTTAGCTTAAACGTAATTTCCTGGTTTTTTGCAGTTCTGTGTTAAGTTGTTTATATCTGGATATGTAATCAAAACCCTGTGTGCAGAGCTGTAGGAACAGATAGCTAAGCACTTCTGAAGATTTATATTGACTACTTTAGTGGATAACTGTAACATCACACAGTGAAAGTATGATTTTTTTCTTTGAATTAGTCAGGAATGTGTTAGTACTTGTTCAGGAAAATTTTCCTTTCTTTTAGGATCTCCGAAACCAGCTTTATGAGTCTTATTATTTAAACTTTATTTCTGCCATTTCAAGAAGTAAACTGGAAGATATTGCAAATGCTGCTATAGGTGCTAATGCAGTCACTCAAGTGGCTAAGGTAAGAAAATCCCCCAGTCCTTGATGTTAGCACCATTACATCTGTCACTGCATTCCTATTTTCAGGCATACTGGGGAAAAAACAGAACCTACAGTCTTCCCAGTAATGCAGCTTAGTGCCATACTTCAGCTGTCAAAGGTCCAAGTAATGCAAGACTTCTGTGCTTAATGATAAGAGGAGAAATACAGTGGTTTCAGAGTATTCCTGATCACATCAGCTGAATGAGTGCTTTCAGTGCATATATATTTCAGTATTACCTCCAAAATACACAAAAAGAGCAGTATGAGTGCCATTGTCATTTGAAATAATATTTCATATGTAGACAGTTTTACTGAGTGCTTTCCTGTACCATTATGATTTAAAGGCATGAGTTAGGGATTTACTTTTATTTTTGTTGAATGGCTGTACCAAAACCTGTAAATTATTGGGTAATATACTTATTTAAGTTCACTTTTTCTCGCTCCAGTTCGTACTACTGGTATGAGAGAAAGAACCCATTGTGAAATAAAATGGGCAGTGCTGGTATTCTTTCAGCCTTAGGTCCTCAGCAGCAGGAAATTGGTGTACACTGTAAACTAACTTTCTTAAATCTGTTTTTCAGTTGTGATATCTCAATAATGGTTTATGCTATAGAGAAGTTTAATTTTTTTTCCTGAATGTACGGGTGTGTTACAGAAAACCTAGAATTCATGAGCTGTAATGTCTTCTTGTTCAGATATTGCCCTCTTTCCTCTCCTGCCTGAGAGCTCAGTGCTGATTATGATGTAGTCCCTCATAGTCATAAGAAGTGAACCTATAATATTGAGATGTCCTCCATATGTGTTTTTTCAGTGATACTTGGCTGCTAAAACTTTGTCCACAGAAAGAGTTGAAGAGAGACAGTTCTGGAACTTCCCAGTGCTCTAATATTTTGTGTTAATCACTCAGTCCTTACACAGGCTTTTTAAGTCATAAATTGTATCTTGCGTTTATTTCTTTGAATAGGTACACTTGTAAAATGTAGCAGTAAATCACATATAGTTTTTTTATGCTTCACTCTGGACTATTCTGACCATTATTCTTTGATTTATAGGTGTTTGATCAATATCTTAATTTTATTACCTTAGAAGATGATATGTTTGTATTGTGTAACCAAAACAAAGAACTTGTTTCATATCGTGGTAAGTAGAATTCATATAGAAATTATATGGGAATGTCTGAAGTTGAAATTTACTTTTGAAGTTGTAGCTGATAACCAGCAATTACTTCATTTTGATCTGCTCAGAATTCAGGATAATCTGTTAGATATGTAAAGTCATGAAAGAAGCAGTTCTTGGATATTCATTTCAGCATCTTTTATCACATGGTGATTGTGGTACTGAAAAATAAATACATATTTATAAATAACAAAGCAAAACTGTTGTGTAGACATTTATGGATAACACTTTTTATACAAGGAATAATACTGGAAATAACTTTTTTTTCACATGTAAATAGTCACTGTGGGTGGGAAAGGGCATTCTAGACTATAAGTAATGCTGATTGCTTCTTCAAGCATGTGAGCTAAGCATGTCAGCTTCTTCATAAGGTTTCAGAGTTGCAAGTGAAGTCAGACTCCTGGAATTCTTTTTTTTTCTGGAGAGTTCTGTTCAACTTGGTTTGGAATCTAGCAGGAAAAGCAAGTGGCTGCCTTAGGTCAGTTACCTTGGTGCTATGGCAGCTGAAGTCAACATAACGTGCTAGTTGTCAAAATTGTCCACATGATTTTCCTCCCTCCATTGTGCTGATTTTATGTGTTCCTCTGAGCCATCCAGTGTGCTAAATGTACAGAGAACTACCACTCCACCATTCCTGCCCCTTACTCTGGATGCTACAGGGTGTGTTATCTTGCTGCTTCTGCTGTAGTTTTACTCTTTCCTCTCCTCTTTTTACATCAGAATGAGTAATTTCAGAGCTGCAGTGTGTGTTTAGTTGACTCATTCCTTGGGAAATAGCAACCCATTTGTGTGATATACAAATGCAATGCAAGGGAAGAAGCAGAAGTCAAGATAGTCCTGTTTTTGCAGCAGCTCCTCATTACTTTAGTGTAGTCACAGTGTCACACAGCTAATTCCTGGTGCATAGAATACTCCCCAGTGATAGGTAGAGAAGTTTCTGTGTGTCTAATACTTAGCAGTGGGATTTTTGTCCTTTCTTGCCCAATATCCAAAGTCGGTCCATAATAACTGAGTTGTGTCTTGCACTGGGGATTGATTCCATTTGCAGAATGAAGTGCATTTTTGTTTGAAAAGCAGATTTTATTTTTTTCACTAAAACCTGATGTTGAAGAGTTTTAATAATAATTGTTTTGTGATATGTTCCTGTGTATATAAAGAGACTGCACTGTCATAAGATTCCTTATGCTAACAAGGAATTTGAAAATGCCTGAAAATGTTTTGCATCCATCAGTTTCTATCTGGCTTGTTTTCTTCTCTTGGGCTGCTTAACTTTGCCACCATGTTTAACCCAATGTAGAAGTGGGCTGTTTGAAAAAGCTCATCGAGCAGAAATCTGATCTCCCACAGAGAGTGATGAGTTTTTCATCAGGGCTCAGTAGCTGATCTGTCTCATAGTGTGAGTTCTAGATCTGACACAGACAGGCAGTAGGAGTCCAGAGGTGAGGAAGAAGGGTGTTTTTTTGCCTTTGGAGAGTAACCCTAGCAGGAGCCTGCCAGTTTCACAATCTGCAAAAGTCAGTGTCAATCTGAGGGTGATGAAAGGTGGCTGCTGTTCTTGCAGCAGCACTGCTGTGTGTGGCCACAAATGTATCTGAATGGGTGAACTAAGAGCAAATATAACAAAACAGGTTCATTTTCAGTTTCCTGATTTCTTGGCTGTATGACTGCTTTTACAGAGAGGTAATGTCAGGACAAATAAGCATTGTAAAATCCTTCAATTATGTGAAAGACTTTCCTAGACAGAAAGGACACAATACATTCTCTCTGTTTAGTAATGGACAAGAAGTGATGAGTTTAAATGCGACAAGAAAGTTTCTGGTCAGATATAAGGAGGAGTTTGTAACTTGAAAAATAGTGAAATATTAGATTACCTGTAAACATTATGGTATTTTTATGACTGGGAAACTCTTTGAATTTGTTTAGATACAGCAATTACATGGGTGTAACTCAACTTTGGAAAGGAGGACCAACTAGATAACCCCTCAGGCTCCCTCTGGTTCTGTTTTTCCAAGACTGTGTAGAAGGAAAAGTAAATGAGTAATACTGGTATAAAGTTGATATTTGAGACATCCTATTTCATGCTGTTTGAATGCTTCTTTACCATTCTTTACAATTTGGTGGAATTTTGTAGTACAACATGAAAATGTAGGAGACCTACAATTATTTTTCTGTAGTAGATGCACTCCCCATAAGCTTGCTAGAGTGGAGAGATAGTAAGGTGTAGAAAGCATGGTAGAACATATTATCAAAAGATTCTTAATGAAGTTTCTCAAAGGTTGATCTAAGGAGCAGTATATGTATCTGTATTGTATATGTATATGTATTATGTATCTGTGTAGGTTGCTCTGGTACAAGAAAAGGAATGTGTTCATAAAATGTGCATGTTAGACAAAATTGGAAGACACTGACAGTGTGCAGATCACTGGAACATCAGAAATGAGTATTTTAAACATAATAACAGGATGGGAATAAATTTTAAAATTGGAAAAGGCAAGATAGTAAAAATAAGGTTTTCCCCCCTGTAAACTGGGAGACCATTAGTTGGAGATAACTACAGGATGATAGCCCCAGTGAATTTCAAAGCTTTATCATTATAGAAAAATACAGATATTGGGAATGGTCTGCCTTTCTTGTTGCTGATATTTCAGAAACTTGAAACTTCTATTGCTGTTGTCAGCATAGTCAAAACTTTGAATTGCTAAGTATAGTTGCTGAAATATAATCCATATCTCTAAAGTTCTTACGTGAGTAAAGTTAGGGGGGAAAAAGCACCTTTATAGTTAAAGAATGGTTATGGCTGGCCATGTGTAAATTTAGGATGGAAGGCTTACTAATGTTTAGAGCTTTGAAATTAATTTGTGAAGAAAGAGGATAAGACAGGTAATTATGTGAGAAATTTTTAAGGGTAAAATAAAACAAACCAAGAAAGGATTTATGGCATGAATCCTGAGATAGTGGTTGACTTGAGATCTGTGATAAGATTTGGTTTGATGTTTCCTGTTGGCTATTATATTCTTGTCAGGGTTAGTTACTTAAGAAAAGTGTTGCTCCATGTCTTCTGTTCTGACCTAAATGTGGGAGGGAAATCTCTCTTATCTGTCAAGTAAAATGTTTTATAACTTGGGAATTATCCCTAATGTAGAGACTAATGGTAAATGTATGAGAAAAAAAGGAATCTCCATGCAAGATGTGGGATTTAGAAATTTTAAGTATAAATAACTGCATACTGTAATTATTTTACACAGGTAATTTTTGAAGATTATTTTTCCTGAAAAATGTTTGCCAAGTGGATGGCCATTTCTCTTGTATAACATGTTTCTTAGTAGGTTTTTATTAATGCAGTACTAACACAATCCAAAAGATATATATGCAGTCAGAGAGACTTGGAAATGATTCTGTAGTGTTTGACCGTATACAGTAAGCAATAATTAAGTTGTCCTGATGTTTTTCTCAAAAAAATAAAATGGGGGTGGAAACTATTAGATGTTCTAAGAGGGGCATTTCAGGATTTAGTCTCTCCTACAACAAAAGCTGTTGACTGCTGACAGCCATCAGATAAGAAGAGGATTGCTCTCTCAGTATTAAAGTGGCACAAACTTATTTAACCCTATTCTTTTTTCCACCCTGTTTTAGCCATTAACCGACCAGATATAACAGACACAGAAATGGAAACCATAATGGACACTATTGTTGATAGTCTTTTCTGTTTTTTTGTTACACTTGGTAAGTTTCCAAATTCTAGCATATTTTCCAGTTCAGTGAGATAGGTAGAAGTCTGGTGATTTCATATAGAAAATTAAAAACAGAATTAGATCTGTGACCAAAATCTCAGTAATTCAGAGGGTTCAATAATGATCTTGCTCAAATTATTGCTTTATATCACTACAAAGTACAATAAAAGCTGTCCTTCATGGGAGTTGAATCTTAGTCTTCAGTATTAGAGGGAGAAGATACTGAAATGCAAAGGTTTGGATTCACTGTTTTAACAAAATTCTAGTTTGCAGTGAAGATAATAGTGCTTTGAGTTTGTATTTGTCATTCTCAAAAAAAAAACCAAAAACAACAACAACAACAAAACAAACAAACAAAACTATATAAAAAAAAAACACAAACCCACCACAGAATTAGAAGAAAAAAACTCTTCACACAAACCCTGCAAAGATCTAACTGCCATAACTCAAAGAATAGGAAGATATATTAAGTTTGCTTATTTTATTGTGATTTCCCTTGATGCTTAGCTGATAGATTTTTCATAGTGATGACATTTAACTTAAGTTCTAACTGAAACTGGTCCATATGAGATAGCTTTCCTCCAAGGGAAACTGGGTACTCCAATGGGGCAGTCTGCTCAAGAGAGATGCTCTTGAACCTATTCAGTTCTTTCAAGTGTTAGTGTGATACAAACTGAATGTCTTTTCCTCTGTCACTTAAACTCCATGGTTTTGGAATTTTCATATTTACATAGATAAGTGAGAAACAGTAGATAAATATTTTGAAACCTGAAAGCCAATGGAAAATGTGCTTTTGAAAAAAGCATTACCATGGATGCATAGCCCTGGACATAGCAGTGAGTTGTAACAGATAAATTGTGGTGGTATAATACTTACTATTGTATTCAAGAGACTTCTAACCTTTTGAAAATAACTTCTAAGGCATCTGTACGAGATAGTTTGTCCCCTCCACAGTTAGCTTTCTTTCTAGTATACGATGTGTTTCTCATGTATTGTTGTATGGGGTGTTCACTTACTTTTGTAAAACTTTACTTAGTATTTCTATATAGTGTTTTTGTTTCATAGAAAAAGACTGCAAGAGAAAAGTTTAATGGAAGTTTGTATTTAATCTCAGAATGTTAGCAAAAATTGCTTATGAGAAGTAAAGTAATACAGAATCTGAAAACTACAATGCATGCACGTAGCAGTCAATGTATCTTTTATTAGGCGCTATTCCTATAATCAGATGCTCAAGAGGAACTGCAGCTGAAATGGTGGCAGTGGTAAGAACTGTTTTTCTGAACATCTGTCATTGCTTTAAAACTCTCCAAACATCACTTTTACTTTTCTCAGTACTAGGCAGAGATCTAGTGTCATTGTATCCTTTTACTTTTGAAGGAAATAAAACTGGAAAATAGGTAAATCCATTTTCCTTTCTGATTTCAGTTCCATGGAACTTCTGTAGAAACTGTAATGTTAGGGAATCAGATAATGAGAAACTTAACCATAAGCATTCCTAATCTAGAGTTTATCAAGATTTTGTGAAGGCATTCTATTTAGCTGCATCTACAGTTTAAAAAGTGGCTGTCGGACCTGTGTATAAGAAATTTTTATCTATCTCACTGGGAAACCCTGTAAGTACAAGGTATTTTTAGTATGTCAAATTAAACTGACAGTGAACTTGATCATCAAATAGGGATTAAATGACCAAACTAAATCACAGTTAACAACCTCTACCGAACTGTCTTCATTAGGAGTCACTGTGGTTAATTTCTTCCTTCTTCACATCCTCATTGTCAGTGAAATGATAATACTGATTAAACCTAAGCATGCAGTGTGCATGCACTCATATTGAGGATAATCTCACTGTTATGAAACAACTGTGTGGCAGTGTCAGACAGCCCAGTTTCCTGCTTCTGTGATTGCCTCTTGATGCCTCCTAGAGGTATTTTCTACTTGCATGTTTAGGGAAGTGGTGCTAATTGTCTGAGAGGAGATTAGTAGACATAAAGGAAACATCTCCAATGTGGTCCTGGACATAGATGTAAATGCTGGAGGGAGAAAATCGATGTGAGATTTCTTCCTTTCCCATGTGCACTGGACCTAGTCTTCCTGCAGTGAAGACATTTATAAACTACAAAAACAGCACAATAAATATTTTAATGTTGATAATTTAAAGAGGTTAGGAAAACATTGGTTTGTTAAAAGTGGTTTTGTTTTTCCCCTCCTCAGAAATTGGATAAGAAGCTCAGAGAGAATCTAAGAGATGCCAGAAACAGTCTTTTTACAGGTGACACACTTGGAGCTGGCCAGTTCAGGTATTGTGTTAGTAATTTTATTTTTCATATTTCAGTTGTCTGGGTAAGTCATCAGTGTACTGAAAACTTTATTTACAAGACTTTGGTTGAAATTCTATAGTAAAATCATTTACATACTTTTAAGGGATTTTTCCAATCTCACAGCATAACCCATTTTAAAACTTTAATAGCTATGAAGTGTACAGTGCTAGGACAGTAAGTCAGAAATTATGTTATGAACCAGTTAATTTTGTTCAGCCTCTAAACCCAGCAAGAGATGAACTTCTGCAAATACACTTTGTTTACAGGGCTATGAAATGCAGTTGGATGTCTGAACATAGCTCTTATCAACTCTTAGTCCTTTAAAAGAAAGAAAGACCCATTTTCTTGCTT
>VZTR01007590.1:1996-12394 GCA_013400775.1 Chaetops frenatus
GATATTTTTGGCAAAAAAAAAAAAAAAATCCCCAGCATTTATAGCAAAAAAAAAAACAACAAAAAAACAAACCACCACCTTGAAATTCCAAGTCAAAGCTGCTTGGAAGAGTGGAAATATTAAATTTCAAAATCGAGATGGAAGTTAAGGGTGTTTTTAATCATATTGGAAGTCTCATGGAAAGAACAGCTCCAGGATGAAAATTCCAAAAGAGTTTTTCCAGGCCAGATTTAGGTTCTAGGGATGCAGCTCTTCCCACAGGATTTTTGCAGGATTTCTGCACTTTCAATTCCAAATTCTGGGCTTTGAGAATCAATTTGGATGGAAATATTGGGGGAAAATTCCTCCCTGGCACAGGGGTGCCCAGAAAAGCTGTGGATCCATTCCTGGAAGTGTCCCTGCCCATGGCAGGAGTGGAATGGGATCTTGAAGGTCCCTTCCAACCCAAAATATTCCAGAATTCTGTAATTCCGCAGCAAAAAATAAAATTATTTTGTTCATTTCTCTATGAAGGAAATTAACGAAAAAAAATTTTATTTATAATTACATGGTTTGCAAATGTAAAAAGTGAGAATTGCATTTAAAATTTACCTTATTTGCCTGAATCACATGGAAATCCTTGCCATAGACTTTCAGCCCTTGTTCAAAATTCCTGCATTCCTCTTCTGTCCAAACAGATAATTCTTCTACAGGAAAATCAAAAAGAAAAAAAAGTAATAAAGAAAATAATTAATCTAAAAAGCCAATAAAAGGCAACTGAAGTGACAGAAAAGATCTGAGTCCTTTCTCCAGCTGCTGACTCCATGGGAACCATCCCCAGGAATTTCAATTTTTAGTATAAAAATGGGAATTTTGCCTTTGAAGGATAAGGTAGGGAAATGTGGCTGCTGGGAGGAGCTGGGTTGGAGGGACTGCTGTAAATTAAATCTGATCTGACCACATTGATCCTTCAGCTCATGAGTAAATAAACTTATAAAATAATGGGAGAACAAAATAATCTGATTTATTGGATCGTTCCTGCTTTGTGGTGTGGCCACAAAAGGGGAATTTGGGAGAGGTTTGGAAGCACCACCAGATCAATTTGTGGGAAAAGAATTCCTGAGTTCCCTCAGTTTGCTGTTCCTGAGTGCAGGGATCAAGAACAGCACCTTGAGCATCAGGGTTTTTTATGTTACATGTTGTAAAATTGAAGGTTAATTTGCTCCTTTATTTAGAATTATTTCATTTTACATATCAGGGTTTTTAATGTTACATTTTGTAAAATAAAAGGTTTATTTGCTCCTTTATTTAGAATTATTTCGTTTTATGTATCAGGGTTTTCAACGTTATACTTTGTAAAAAAAAAAGGTTAATTTGTTCCTTTATCTAAGATTTTTTCATTTTATATATCAGGGGTTTTAATCTTATATTTTGTAAAATTAAAGGTTAATTTGCTCCTTTATTTAGAATTATTTCGTTTTATGTATCAGGGTTTTTAATGTTACACTTTATAAAGTAAAAAGTTTATTTGCTCCTTTATTCAGAATTACTTCATTTTATGTATCAGGGTTTTTAATGTTACACTCTGTAATTAAAATCAAAGGTTTATTTAGGATTATTTCATAAAATGTATCTGGGTTTTTAATGCTGTACTTTAAAACAAAAGGATTATTTGCTCCTTTATTTAGAATTATTTTGTTTTATGTATCAGGGTTTTTAATGTTACACTCTGTAATTAAAATCAAAGGTTTATTTAGGATTATTTCATATAATGTATCTGAGTTTTTAATGCTGTACTTTAAAACAAAAGGATCATTTGCTCCTTTATTCAGAATTATTTTGTTTTATGTCTCATTCTTTGTTGTATTCACTGTGTGACTGAAAGGACAAGAAGAACACAATCAAAATACCTAAAAAATGCCCAATTGAGTTGATAAGAAGTAATTTTATATTTTGATTTGCTGCTGAATTCCCTGATATTTCTATCAAGCTCTATGGCCAGCAAGTGAATTTCTCCACCTGCTAATTCCATTTTCCCAGGGAGCAATGAGAGATTCACTGGGGCTGCATTTAAATCAAAATTTAATCAACCTTCTCACCCTGCTGACAGCAAATCCCAAGGCCTGGGTGAGAAATAAAATGGAAATTTAGGAATAAACTCATTTTCAGGGCATGCTCACCTCTGGCTGCTTTGACATTAAATCTCAGCCTTCGTAAGGATTCCTCAGTGTCAAAATTGCACTTTACCAGTTCATACAATGCCTGGAGAGAGGAAAAAATTCACATATTTACCACTCCAAAAAGCAAAATTCACATGTTTACCACTCCAGAAAGCAAAATTCACATGTTTACCAATCCAGAAAGGAAAACTCACATATTTACCATTCCACAGAAGAAAATCCACACATTTATTTATCACTCCAGAAAGGAAAACTCACATATTTACCAATCCAGAAAGGAAAATGCCCACATTTATCACTCCAAGGAAGAAAATCCACACATTTACCATTCCAGAGAAGAAAATCACACATTTACAACTCCAGAGAGGAAAATCCACACATTTATTTATCACTCCAGAGAGGAAAATTCACACATTTACCATTCCAGGGAGGAAAATCCTTACATTTACTATTCCAGAGAGGAAAATCCACACATTTATTTCTCACTCCAGAGAGGAAAATCCACAATTTATGTATCACTCCAGAGAGGCAAATCCACACATTTATCACTCCAGAGAAGAAAATCCACATATTTACCACTCCAGAAGGGAAAAATCCAGAAAGGAAAATCCCAGAGAAGAAAAATCCACACATTCATTCCTCACTCCAGAGAACAAAATCCACACATTTACCACTCCAGAAAGGAAAATCCACATATTTACCAACCCAGAGAAGAAAATCCACATATTTATTACTCCAGAGAGACAAATCCACACATTTATTTCTCACTCCAGAGAAGAAAATTCACACATTTACCATTCCAGAGAAGAAAATTCACACATCTATCACTCCAGAGAGGCAAATCCACACATTTATGTATCAGTCCAGAGAAGAAAATCCACATATTTATCACTCCAGGCACCACCCAAATCCTGCTGTGCCACAGCAGCACCTTCAGAAAATCACTGGCACCTCTTCAGATTAAAAATAAACTCTTGGAATGGACTCAGTGTAATTTAAGATGTATTTACTGTGTTTGAATTTCCAAATCTCTATTTACATCACCAAGAAAATATCCAAGCAAAGCACTGCAGCTTTTCCCTCCACTACACACATTTGTAAAATTGATGTGGTTTTTTTTTATTTTTTAAATTTTTTCTTCCACTACACACATTTGTAAAATTGATATGGTTTTTTTATTTTTAAAANAATTTTATAATGTTGCTTTATAAAGAAAAGAAAATTCACAGATATTACCATTCCACAGACCAAAATCCACACATTTACCACTCCAGAGAAGAAAATCCATATCACTCCAGAGAGGAAAATTCANAGGGTTTTTTTTTTGAGTATGAAGAATAAAATCAGTGTGCATTCATAGAGAATTTAATAATTGAAAATGCTTTACCTGAGAGAATGAATTCTTACAGATTTATATATAAAATAAAGCCTTGATTTTATTTCTTTTCTAATATATATTTATTTATATATTTTTTGTATATTTATTTTCTATTATATATTTATTTTATTTATATTATTTTATTAATTTTATAATGTTGCTTTATAAAGAAAAGAAAATTCACAGATATTACCATTCCACAGACCAAAATCCACACATTTACCACTCCAGAGAAGAAAATCCATATCACTCCAGAGAGGAAAATTCACACATTTATCACTCCAGAAAGGAAAACTCACACATTTACCAATCCAGAAAGGAAAATTCCTTATATTAAAACTTATAAAGCAACATTAAGCCCAAATTAACAGTTCAATAATCACTGAGAGGTAAAAACCTCATCAAGTTTCTACTTCCACAAGGAACAATAAAACTGTCTCAAACCCAATTTTAACTCATGGGAGTAAAACGAAAGAAAAAGATGATTAATTCTATAAAATAAAGGACATTTTTGGGTTCTTTTTCTGTACCTGCTCATTGTCTTTAATATGTGACCCCTCAGGAATTGCATCCAGGCCTTTCTCCTCTCCCGTGCGCCTCGAGGCTTCATTTAGGAATTCTATCACTTTATCCTCTGCCAAAAAGTCAGGATTCCAGAGCAGCTGATCATCATTTTCATAGACTGGAAAAAGCCCAGGGAGAACACAAGGAAATCAAATCATTATAAAGATATTTATTGTCTCTGATGAAGCTGGGCATCGCTGGAGCACCAGGAATCCACAACAACCCCTGGGGATGCAGAGATCCAAACGATTTGGATTTTGGAGTTTGCCTTCAAATCCCCTGGCACAATCTGAGTTCTGGATTGTGGGACTGATCCTGCAACTCCACAATTTCCATCTCCACCTTTTCCAGAGTTTTCACAGGAGTTTGAGAGCAGGGAAGCCACAGGAAATTGAAATTAATGGGCCAAGTGAGACATCCCTGATTATCTCCCAGTTTTACTTTGGAAGAGCCAAATTCTGGATTGTAGTAAAATAAAGTGAAATTCTGGCTATCAAAGCAGGAAAATATCCAGATCTTAGGCTTCAACAACCTGAGAAAGAGCAGCAAGAAAGGAATTTGAACATCGATTCCAAGAGGAATTCTTGGGAAAGCATGGTCAGCACAGGAAGGGAGGTACAGGGCAAGGGGGTTGAGAGATGAATCTCTACTTGGGAAATTTTAAAATGGAAATAAATACAAATAAAACCCTAAAAATGGTAAAGAAAACGATGAAGTGTCTTGTAAAGAAAGCAGCTTCATTTCACCCAGGACACACTTTGGGAACAGCTCCCAGGAGTTTTCTGGGAGGTTTTTGTTTCAGAGGTTCCAGCTCAGCTGATTTTGGCTGCTCATTCAGGAAAACAAAAGAGTTCTAGGAACCCTCAGGGAATCCCGGAATGGTTTGGGTTGGGATGGACTTTAAATCCCACCCAGTTCCACCATCTCAGGTGGCTCCAAGCCCCACCCAGCCCGGCCTGGGAAATTCCAGGGATGGGAATCCACAGCCTCTCTGGGCAATGAGATAACTGAGTATAAACCTGGATTCTAGGAAGGCTCCAGGTTTTGTGTTGGTTATTTCAAAACTAAATTATACAAAACTGCCAAAAATCCATTCTCATTGACCTGCAGTGTGAGCAAATTCTTAGGAATGGGCTGAATGAGCAGGAAAATTTCCTTGTTTTATGCTCACAGCTGAGTTTTAACTGGATCTGCCTTTCCTGACAGGATCCAGCCAAGCTTCTGGTTGGGATGAGGTGGAAAATTCCTGGAGGAAAAAAAAAATCTACAGAAGTAGAACTTTTTATTCCTGATTGAAGAGGTCCAAAATGTGAAAACCAAAGCTGCTGGTACCATTTTTCCCCTTTTAATGTGATAATCTAGTTCCAGCAAGACAATTTCTCCATTAGCTGTTTTATTTTTACATAAAATAAATCTAGAAGTGAAGAGGTTGCAGCTTGTGTGCATCACTAAATCAAAATCCAAGGGTTCAAGAGGCACCAGGCCAGGAATAAAATCCTTCTTTTCCTCCTCCTCCAGCTCTGATGAAGCACAGGATGAGCTATAATTTGAGATGGTGGCTTTAATTGTCACTCATTTATTAAGACACATGACATCAATCAAATCTTTTCTTTCTCCTAATTAGACATTAATCCCAAACAGCAAAGATGGTCAAATCTTACCTTTTTCATTCTCTTTGTATTTGCAGGTGCCAGCTGGAATTTCAGCTTGAAACATAGAGCCCACCATGATTTCCTGATTGAAAAGAGAAACAAGTCAAGCAACCCTGAGATTTTTTTTTAGCATGACCACATCTTCTTTCCTCACTTCTTAAAACTCTTCACTCTTTAAAATCTAAAAATGCAATTAACAGGTTCAAAATTTAAAACAACTATATGGAAATGGATTTTTGACTGTCTGGGGAGGATTTAAAGACTTCTCATTACCAAAACTCTCCTATTTATGGGGAAAAAACACAGAGAATTTAGGTGCCCTACAGAGCTCAGAGTTACCCAGTAACAGATTAATTCATGAAATGTGGGCTGAATATTTACCTTTTTCCAGTCTTCTGAGGGAATATAATCTTCATCTTCTTCAGATTCCTCTTCTATTTCACTATCTGCAAGGAATTTTGCAGACATTTAAGGCCAGGAGGGCAGGGCTGCCCTGCTCTGCCCCCTCCCTCCCTCCTTATCTCAGCCCCCACCAGGGCCAGAGACACTTTTGGGGACAACATTCACAGCTCAGCAGTGACAAGATTAAAAAATGACCCACCCACGTTGGATTGAGATACACACCAGGCTCTGAGAAATTAAAGACATAAATAAACACATCCCTACATTTTGTTATGAAATTCTAATTCCTTTCCCCTCAGCTTGGAGCCATCCCCTTCTGAATTCACTCCGAATTTGTGGGAATATTTTTGTGGGTTTCAAGCCCTTTTTCCAGCTGTGGTTCCTGCTGTTCTTTTCCAGGGAATTTCAGGTAGATCTCAGCAGAAGGGGTGAGAAATCTGGGAGTGTCTGTTGCTGGGATTTAGGAGCTTTGGGATGCACAGCTCAGAGAGGCCCTGCAGCACTTCCAGGAGATTATTTGGGATAAGGATTGCCAGGAATGTTAAGCTCTTTATGATACAGGCCAGCTGCCTCTCACAAGGTGCTGGTTTATCTATAGGATGTGATATAGCAGCATCACAATTATTTATACATTAAATAACATTTTTTTACCCAGCTGAAAGCTGTAAAAACCCCCCAAATTTAATGCAACGCACTTGAATTAAGTTAATTCTGTGCTTAAAAAATAGGAATTTATTGAAGATATTTGCAAGCTGCACACTTGGCAATTGTTCATTTAGATTTAAAGGTTCCTTGGCAATTTTGGGTTTAAGTAACTACAGATTAAAAACTGCATTTCTACAACATAATCATTATGTTTATAATATGTTATGTTTATATATATATTATAGTATGTCATAATTACTAGTGTAAGTTATGGTGAGGAACCTTTTATTTGTTCAAAGACAGAAGAGAAGGAATTCAAAGAGCAGCAGCCACTTTCATTAAAGAAAGGTAAAATATTTGCTGTCCCAAGCAGCTCAAAAGGGTCAGATCCCATCAGGGGAGATGCCAGGGAAATCAGAGTTCATGTGGAAGAGTTCATGCAAAAATCAATTTGTAAACAACACAAGAGAAAAGATGATCAATTCAATGCTGGCAACAGAATCAAATGTGGAATTCTTGAAGCAAATCTTTGTGATTCCTCCCCCTCTTCATTTTTTCAGGGTGAAGAAGTCTTGGCCTTTTCCAGATTTTATTGCTTTGCTGTTTCTGAGGAAATCTGGGTCCTATTTGTAGAAAAATTCAGTTTATTTTTCCCTTGAGGTGGACTCTGAGCTCCTTTGGGTGAGGACAAAGCCCAGGGTTTGGCAAATAACCAGAGCACACCAATTAATTTTTATCTGTAAAATTTCAAATTGCAATTTCAGTTTTTCAATCTTCCCCCCAAATTTCATCCTTCCTTGTAAAACCAGAGAGCATCTCCTGTCCTTACACAGAGTCAGCAGAGCTGAACCTCAGCTAAAACCAGGACTTTTCTGCCTTTTCTGAGCAGAATTCTCCTCAACAGCAGCGCCAAGAAGAGGAAAACTCAATATTTTTAGGGATCAAGATGAATTTCTGGCACAGAACACTGGTTTAAACTGGAGCTGAGCTTACCAGGGGTCAGTGATACTGGGATTTCTGGGCTGAGATTAAACTGGACTTACTGGTATCAAAATATTTACAGCGCCGAGGGCGAATGATCTCCTGCGGGTCTTGGGAAGCAACAGATGGGGCTGGGTCATCATTGGAGGATTGGGTCTCATCTTCCTGCCCTGAGGAATCTTTGATGGTCTCCTCCTGCCACAAAATAAAATCAAAATTAAATAGGGGGAAAAAAAATCATCAGCAGCAGCTTATTATCCCTGGCAGTGATAAATCTGATTTTGGCAATGTTTTTGACAGAATTATCAATAGATCGACACCAAATGAAATCTGAATATTTGCTTTTTTTTTTTTTTTAATCCTTGGGTTTCATTTCACTTGAAAATTTAATTTGGTTTTTAAATTTAATTTTTAAAAAAATTCATATGGATTTTCAATTAAAAGGGGAGGGATTTAGATGGAAATGGAACCTTCCATAAAAATTCATGTGAATTTAGTGGTTCAACTCCACAGGAGCAGCAGGGTTGGCTCAATCCATTGAGTCAAGACCAGAAATGATAATGAATTATTTCTTAGAATCAATTCCTTTCTTAGTAACATTTTAATGTGTGAACACATTCTGAGGTTGTTTTCAGGTAGATCAACAGAACAGCCAGACTGTAACAAATCAGAAATATGAACCCAAGTGAAATCTTCATCTTTGCTTTTCTTAATTTCTTTCATTGAATTTATGATTTAATGTTTTCATTGAATTTCATTTCACTTGAAATTTTACTTTGGTCTTTAAAGCCCTTTTGTATGAATTTTCAATGAGAAGGGGAGGGATTTAGATGGAAATGGCACCTTCCATAAAAATCCATGTGAATGGAGTGGTTCAACCTGGCAGGAACAGCAAGGCTGGCTCAGTCCATTGAGTCAAGACCAAAAATTATGATGAATTATTTCTTAGAATTAATTCCTTTTTCAGTAACATTTTAACGTGTGAACATATTCTGAGGTTGTTTTTAAGTAGATCAACAGAACAGCCAGACTGTAACAAATCAGAAATATGAACTCAAGTGAATCTTCATCTTTGCTTTCTTTATAGCCTTAAATTTTATGTCACTTGAAATTTTACTTTGATCTTTAAAGCCCTTTTGTATGAATTTTCAATAAGAAGAGGAGGGATTTAGATGGAAATGGCACCTTCCATAAAAATCCATGTGAATGGAGCGGTTCAACCTGACAGGAACAGCAAAGCTGGCTCAGTCCATTGAGTCAAGACCAAAAATCAGAATAAATTCCCTTCTTCAAAGACAAACCACCACAACTACAGGAATTATTACAAGCAGAGCAAACGAAAATTAGAAATATTTTTCTTAAATTGCTTTTTTTGTGCTTCCAAGCCTGCTGTTTGTATATTTTCCATTTTTTTCTGCTGGACCCAGAGTGCTGTTAGTGCCTCTGGAGCATCAATGAGGCCCAGCACACATCAGGGTGCACCTCCAGCAGCCAGCAGAGCATTGTCACATGTGCAGCTTAAAGCAGATTAAAAATAGAAACCAGCTCAGAGCAGGGAGCTCAATGGGCTGAGCAGGGATGGAGCAGGGAGAGCTTCCATCATTCCTGCAATTATTCCACCCCCACTGCTGAGTTTGGTGCCTGCAGCACCTCAGAGCTCAGAACTCCAGCCCAGCACAGCCAGATCAGGGCTAAAATCCAACTGGGATGGACTGGGGAGGGCCTGCTCCCACTTCAGGGCTGGGGGGGGGCTGAACTGGTGTGAACTGGGATGGACTGGGGGGTGCCTGCTCCCAGTTCAGGGCTGGGATGGGCTGAACTGGTTTGTACTGGGATGGACTGGGGAGTGCCTGCTCCCAGGGCAGGGATGAGATGGGCTGGGATGGGATTTGGGGGTGCCTGCTCCCAGTTCAGGGCTGGGATGGGCTGAACTGGTTTGTACTGGGCTGGGACTGGGGACTGCCTGCTCCCAGTTCAGGGCTGGGATGGGATTGGGGGAGTGCCTGCTCCCAGTGCAGGGCTAGGATGGGCTGAACTGGTGTGTACTGGGATGGGATTTGGGGGTGCCTGCTCCCAGTTCAGGGCTGGGCTGGGCTGAACTGGTGTGAACTGGGCTGAGGTTGCAGAGTGCCTGCTCCCAGCTCATCCCAGTTCAGGGCTGGGCTGGGATCTGGGAACTGCCTGCTCCCAGTGCAGGGCTGGGCTGGGCTGAACTGGTGTGAACTGGGCTGGGATCGGGCAGTGCGTGCTCTAGTTCAGGGCTGGGCTGGGCCAAACTGGTGTGAACTGGGCAGTCCCTGAGCTGTGGGGGCAGGAAGGTGCCAGCTCAGTGCTGTCCCTGCCCAGGTGGGGCCCTGCAGGGGGACAGGGACAGCACAGGCAGGGCCTCAAATCAGCCTCTGCAGGGCCCTGAGGAGACCCAGGATGGAAGCTGGGCCAGGAGAGACAAGTGAAGACACAAAAAGTGACACTCCAGGAACAGCACCAAACACAAAATAAACATCTGGGTTTGAGTTTGATTCTGCACAGGATTAGTGACACAGGGACAGCACAGGCAGGGCCTGAAATCAGCTGCTGCAGGGCCCTGAGGAGACCCAGGATGGAAGCTGGGCCAGGA
>VZTR01007590.1:13168-32346 GCA_013400775.1 Chaetops frenatus
GAATTTTCAATAAGAAGAGGAGGGATTTAGATGGAAATGGCACCTTCCATAAAAATCCATGTGAATGGAGTGGTTCAACCTGACAGGAACAGCAAAGCTGGCTCAGTCCATTGAGTCAAGACCAAAAATCAGAATAAATTCCCTTCTTCAAAGACAAACCACCACAACTACAGGAATTATTACAAGCAGAGCAAACGAAAATTAGAAATATTTTTCTTAAATTGATTTTTTTGTGCTTCCAAGCCTGCTGTTTGTATATTTTCCATTTTTTTCTGCTGGACCCAGAGTGCTGTTAGTGCCTCTGGAGCATCAATGAGGCCCAGCACACATCAGGGTGCACCTCCAGCAGCCAGCAGAGCATTGTCACATGTGCAGCTTAAAGCAGATTAAAAATAGAAACCAGCTCAGAGCAGGGAGCTCAATGGGCTGAGCAGGGATGGAGCAGGGAGAGCTTCCATCATTCCTGCAATTATTCCACCCCCACTGCTGAGTTTGGTGCCTGCAGCACCTCAGAGCTCAGAACTCCAGCCCAGCACAGCCAGATCAGGGCTAAAATCCAACTGGGATGGACTGGGGAGGGCCTGCTCCCACTTCAGGGCTGGGGGGGGGCTGAACTGGTGTGAACTGGGATGGACTGGGGGGTGCCTGCTCCCAGTTCAGGGCTGGGATGGGCTGAACTGGTTTGTACTGGGATGGACTGGGGAGTGCCTGCTCCCAGGGCAGGGATGAGATGTACTGGGATGGGATTTGGGGGTGCCTGCTCCCAGTTCAGGGCTGGGCTGGGCTGAACTGGTGTGAACTGGGCTGAGGTTGCAGAGTGCCTGCTCCCAGCTCATCCCAGTTCAGGGCTGGGCTGGGATCTGGGAACTGCCTGCTCCCAGTGCAGGGCTGGGCTGGGCTGAACTGGTGTGAACTGGGCTGGGATCGGGCAGTGCGTGCTCTAGTTCAGGGCTGGGCTGGGCCAAACTGGTGTGAACTGGGCAGTCCCTGAGCTGTGGGGGCAGGAAGGTGCCAGCTCAGTGCTGTCCCTGCCCAGGTGGGGCCCTGCAGGGGGACAGGGACAGCACAGGCAGGGCCTCAAATCAGCCTCTGCAGGGCCCTGAGGAGACCCAGGATGGAAGCTGGGCCAGGAGAGACAAGTGAAGACACAAAAAGTGACACTCCAGGAACAGCACCAAACACAACAAAATAAACATCTGGGTTTGAGTTTGATTCTGCACAGGATTAGTGACACAGGGACAGCACGGGCAGGGCCTGAAATCAGAATCCTGAGGAGACCCAGGATGGAAGCTGGGCCAGGAAAGGACTCAGAAGTGAGGACACAAAGTGACACTTTGGGAGCAGCACCAAGCACAATAAAATAAACACTTGGGTCTGAGTTTGAATCTGCACAGGACTATTGACACAGGCACAGCACAGGCAGGGCCTGAAATCAGAATCCTGAGGAGACCCAGGATGGAAGCTGGGCCAGGAGGGAATTCAGAAGTGAGGACACAGAAAGTGACACTCCAGGAGCAGCAACAAGCAAAATAAAACAAACATTTGGGTCTGAGTTTGACTCTGCACAGGATTATTGAGGTTGGAAAAGCCCTCCAGGATCCATCCCCACCCTGTCACCGAGTGTCACATCCAGGTGTTCCTTGGACACCTCCAGGGATGGGGACTCCAGCCCTTTCCAAAGCCTGACCACCCTTTCCATGAGCAAATTTTCCTGCAAGAATTCTCCCTGCACCCCTCATGTTACATAAATTTCTCCCTCTCTCCAGCTTCCTGAACCTTTCCCGATCCAATCCAGCTCTGGATCTTCCTTTTGAACTGCTCAACCCCCACAAAGAACAATCTCCTCCAGCATCTGTCAAGGCAGACTGTGAATCCCAGGAAGTTCAGATCCTGACTCAGATGTGCCATTCCCCATCTCTCTGTGGCTTTCCAGGGATTCTAAAATAGGTAAAGGTACCAAAAACCCAGAATGGATTTTTTTTTTAAAGCCACATTAGGTAATGAAAGCTCCACTAAAGCCTCAGCTTTTGTTTCACTGACAATTCCAAGGGGTTTTTACTTTAATGGAATTCAGGATGGAGCAGCTGTGCTCATGACAGGATTCTACATTCCAAGTAGAAAAAAAACTCCTCTAAAATCAGAAAATTATTTGAAGAGAACACAGAAAAGGAGTTTGTAGATGCTCAGCTCAAAACTAAACATCTTGCAAAGATACTTGAAGCTTTAGGTTCAGTTAATTCAAGTACAACCAGGCTGGAAAAATACAATTTAAACGCTCAAGTTGGAAAACTTGCAGGATTTCCAACACCCAGAGCCACATTTAATCCAGTTCCACACTTGTGCAGTTTCAATAATCAGCTTTGCACCTCGAAATAAGTGTTCAGTTATCTCTGAAGGTGCCTGCAGGCATTTCAAATGTCAGTGCTGAAGTTCTGAAGGACAATTCCCATCCCTTACAGGCTGCTGCATCCACGGATTTCAAACTGGGATGAGAGAGGTGGAATTAAGAGAAATACAGATGGGTAATTAAGATGGGTAATTAAGAACAAACCTTATTAGCAAAGCAAAGTTTATAAAATCAACTCTATTACAAATTAGCTCTGCCGTGACCTGGGACGCTGAGTAGCACTGTATGCAAATCACACATTTGCATATGCAAATGAGCACGCACTTACCTTGTTTTCCCCACTGCAGCCGCTGTTGTCGTCGTTATCGACATCATCATCATCTTCTGCCTCCTCCTCTTCCTCCTCCTCCTCCTCCTCCTCCTCCTCCTCCTGCAGGGGCACGGTGCCATCGTAGCCGTAGCGGCTCAGCAGCTCCTGGATGGGCATGTCACTTTCCTGGGAGAAATCCCACCAAAAACTGGGAATCAGCAGGGAAAATTCCCCAGGAATTGCTCTGCACCAGCGAGGTCAGCACTCCCCCACCAAACCACAGGGATCACGGGCACCTGCACCAAGAATGGTCACTCCAAAAAGCATGGATTGGCAAATTTTGGAAGTTTGGGCTCCTAAGGAAAATGTGTTTTCTCCTGGAGAATTGATTTCCCAATCCTTGATTTATTTACAGCAGGAACTCTCACATCTACAGGATCTCCACGGGGCTATAAAACCCATTAACAGGGTTTGGTTTTATCAAACACATTCCTTATTGGAATATTTCTTGGGATTCCCGCCACTGCCCAAAATCTGATGGAAAAATGGTGGGTTTTAGTAGAAATTTAGGAAAAAACCAGATAAAATGTGTGGCAGTGCTTCACACAGACAGCTGAGATCCTGGGAGGCAGGAGCCTGTCCCCGTGCAAGGCAGGAATTCCTGCAGTGATTCCCAGAATTCTGCTCAATCACAACTTCCAACACCTGGCTGGACCATGGAATTCCATCTCTTAGGGGAAGTTGTGCTGCAGGGATAATTCCACAGAGTCCCACGAGTTTGGAATATAAAATTCCACCCCAAATGCTGCTCCCAGTGTCCCTGCACCTCTCCTTTTCCTGCCAAGGCGGCTTTGGATGGGGTGAGGGATCACTGATACCCAGGGAAGGACAGCAGGGATCTTTATTTCCCATTTATTTAAAATTTTTTGGCTCTAAACTCATCCCCAGCTGGAAGCAAATCTGCTAAAACCTTAAAAAAACCTTCATTTAAAAATCCTTAAAAAGCTGGTCCACTCTGAGGAGACATTTCAATTTATACTGTCAGTTCTCAAATTCAGAGGTTCCCAAACTCTTACTTCATTAATAAAAATTATTAATTGCTGGCTCTGCTAATTAATTCCTTTATTACTTTTAATCCTCAGTGTCCAGCCTTCAGGACAGTCATCCCTAAAGAGAATTTTCAGAGCAGAAACTTCCAGGGATCATTTAAAAATTCTTTCTCAAAACATCAAATTCTTTGTTTATTATTTGGAGCTGCCTGTGTTGCTCTAAATTGTTTTTTCTTAGTATTTAATGCACATGATGGCTGATAATGAGATATTTTTAGTTATTGGCTGACCTTAGACTTCCTATCCTAAGGGCCTGCACTGATCTAATTTCTGGAAACATCCCAACAATCCCAATGACAAAAGTGGAGCTGGTTGTGCTCTGTGAACACAAGAGTGACAGAGGGGTTATCAGCACATTTTATTTTATTTTATTTTATTTTATTTTATTTTATTTTATTTTATTTTATTCTATTCTATTCTATCCTATCCTATCCTATCCTATCCTATCCTATCCTATCCTATCCTATCCTATCCTATCCTATATTCCATTTTATTTTATATTTTATTTAATTTTGTTCTATTTTATTTTATCTTTTATTTCATTAAAAAAAAAAATTATTTCAAAGAATTAAGCCATCCTACCACTTATTCCTCTACTCTTCGGTTAAGCTTTACAGCCAGCCATGCAAATAACATGGAATTTAATGTTGACTCCTTGGTCCCCACTGTGTCTCTTTATGGGGAATTAATATTTTACTGACACAGGCAGCATAAAAGGCCCGTGGTCTTAATTAAACCTGGCAGCAGAACCAGCAGAAAAATCATATTTTATTTATCCAAATGTTCTCCAGTACATTTTAGAAAGGAATATCCTGTCTTTAAGCACTCCTATTCTGTAGAGCTGAGAATGAAAAAGAGCTTTTACTGGAATTTGTGGGTATTTGGGAATTAGGGAATATTACTGACCATTTGTTGCCTAGGAAAGGTGGGTTTGTGTTCATAATATTTTTCTCAGGTAATGAATTAATTTAATTTTCTTAATTTCAAATAGTCCATTGCAATTCCAAGAGCTCCAAGGACCAGCAACTCTCCAAGAGAAAACATACATATACACATAAATAATAGAAACTGTATTTTTATAGATAAAGCTGCTATCCCACAACCAGAGGTTGTGGATATGAGGGGATAAACTGAAGGGTGGTGAAAGAATTACACAAAATATGAAGGGAAAAAAAGCACATTTTCAATTCAAGCGTGTGGAGCTCCACTCCTCATTTAATCTACATGAAACATCTTTAGATTTACCAACTATTTATTTATCTTCCTGTTTTCCATTTAATATCAACCTGGAAATTAGCAGAAAAAAAAAAGATCATTTACAGTGGAAATATAAATTAACTGGAGTAAATTAATTTAAAATCACATTGGCAGAATCACTTAAGCTAAATAGGATTTGTACATCAAATATTCATCTGTGCATCATTAATGATCTGTAATGGAGGCCAACAAGGCCACAGACAGGAGCTAAATTACTCTGCATTTATAATGAACCTACTTGGTAATTTAAGAATATTATTCCTGCCTGAGAAATAATTTAAAACAATACAGAAGTGACAGCAGAACCTGGAATTACCAGAAAGAAATGAACATTTACATTGGAAATATTGATTAAATGCACTAAATTAATTTAAAGTGCTATTGGCATAATCATTCATGCTAAATAGGGTTTGGACATCATTTCCTCTGCATCCTCCTTTAAATGAAGATACTCTGTGTGCTCCACTAGATTAGACAGATATTTGTATCAAAAAGCAAAAGAAATGTAAAATTATGAGGAGTTTTGTTTTAAAATAAAAAAATCTACAAGCACTGCTCAGGTACAGTTGGAATATACAGGTTTAGTCAGGGGATATTTTAATTTACATTAGTTCTAAAATGCAAATCCTATGGATGTAAAAAAACAACTAAACAAGCACATTATTCATATTTATGTACCATTTCTTTCCCCCAATTTTTGATAAAGTCATTCATCCCCTTTCCCCCTTCTTTATTATTTGTTTATTCATAGGTTTGGGTGATTTCTTACAAAAATCCCAAATACAAAAGCTAAAACCCTGCATGTTTTGTGGGTCTGGTTTGGGATTCCTTCAGGCCACCTACCCTGTTAAGATCCTCTATTTCAGATCTGAAATTTGTTTCTCCTTCCATCATTTCCTCCTCTTCTAATGTCCTTTCATCATCGAAATCATGCACCAACATATCAGCTGATGGGTCAAACTCATGGTCATCAGATGCTGCTGAACCTCCTGGTGGAAAACATTCCCAACAATATTTTTAGTTCCATCACAGCCTCACAGAGTTGGATTTTTAAAACTGTTCCTGCAGGTGACACTCCAAGTAGAACTGTGATCAAAAATGCAAATATTGTCCCTCACTCCTTTGTCTCGTTATTCAGGGAAATTTCCTTTTTTTGGGGGAGGGATCCTGGCAGGAAGGAGCAGGATCCTTCTCTCTGCACATCAAATCTGGAAAATTCAATTTGTGATCATTTAAATAATCACAAACCTGCCTCAATCAAGCTCTACAGAGAGTAAAAAACTCATCAAATAAAAACTCCTTTATTTTTTGGCACCTTCCTCATTTACAACTACAAAAACAAACGAATGATTTCTCTAAGATTTACACTGACCAAGTTTCCCAGTTATGCAGATTTTATTTCTCAGTTATTTTCCCACATCCCCTTTTTTCTTCCCCAGCTTTTTGGTTCAATTTGGTGACAAGGACAAAGCAATGAATGGAGGAATGGCTTGGCAGATGTCACCCAGCAATTCCTGATTTTTCATCCCAACCCTGCCACATTTTCCCTCTTTTCTCCTGATTTTTAATTCCAATCCTGTTCCACTTTTCTCCTGATTTTTAATCCCAGCCCTGCGCATATTTTCCCCCTTTTCTCCTGATTTTTAATCCCAGCCCTGTCCGTATTTTCCCATTTTTCTCTTGATTTTTAATTCCAACCCTGCTCATATTTTTCCCTTTTCTCCTGATTTTAATCCCAGCCCTGTCCATATTTTCCTATTTCTCTTGATTTTTAATCCCAACATTGCCAATCTTTTCCCCCTTTTCTCCTGATTTTGAATTCCAATCCTGTTCCCCTTTTCTCCTGATTTTTAATCCCAGCCCTGCTCATATTTTTCCCTTTTCTTTTTATTTTTAATTCCAACTCTGCTCATTTTTCCCCCTTTTCTCCTGATTTTTAATCCCAATCCTGCCCATTTTTCCCCCTATTCTGATTTTTAGTCCTAACCCTGCCCAACTTTTTCCCTTTTCTCCTGATTTTTAATTCCAATCCTGTTCCCTTTTTCCCCCTTTTCCCCTGATTTTTAATCCCAACCCTGCTCATATTTTCTCCCATTTTTCCCTGGACAATTAAAATTCCATTTTCCAAACCCTGTACCCACACTAAGGGTGTGGCAGGGAGGGGTGATTTTTAGGTTTAATTATGAAGCAATTAATTATTTCTCTGAAAGAAAAAAAACCTCAGGAGGCAACAACAATCCAGCTAAAGGAACTCCTAGAAAGTTTTTCCACTCATAAAATGCCAAAATTCTTGGAAATTATTAAAAATATTTACCTGGGCTTGAAGACTCAACAGAAGGCTAAAAAACAAAAAAAGAAAGGAAATTATGTTTGCTATGTTGAACCTGTATAAATTCAATTACTCAGCTGATACAGAGCAACTCACTGCAAAAAAATATTTATAAATAATTATTAAATTTACAAATAAAGCACCAAATAAAACTTTTTTTTTAGCTCTGATCTAACTCCAGGTATAAATCTCCCTTTCCACAACCCAGGGATATCCCAGCCTCCACTGCCAGTGAGTCCCAGTTTAAAAGGAATTATTCTTCCCATTTGAAGCTGAGCACAAATTCCCTGTTCTACTTCCATTCAGGGACACATCTTTTAAAGGAATCCCAAATCACAATAAGAATTCCTTACAGAATAAAGGAAAAATCAGTTTAATCTTAATCTCCAACCCATCTGTGAGGAAAAAACACCAGCAAAAACTATTATTTTTGAGATAAAGAAAATGAGACTCCCCCCATAATCTGAGTACCAGAGCCCCTCTTTGGCCCAAAATTTGCTAACCTGATATTTATAACCTCCACAAACAAATTCTTTCATAAAATCCTGCTTTTCCTTGCTTATCCCTTTGCCAAACTTTAACTTCCTGGGGGGAAATTTGCATGTCAGCCACGCAAAGCTCATTTGTTTTGATAATTCAAGCAAATGTTCTGCCTCTTTTCAGGCACAGAGTAATGAAATGTTTATTTCCAAGTTAGGAAAACTGAATTTTCCCTGTGGTGCCCCTGTCAGCTCCTGCAAACTCAGATATTCTTTGGCACCGTGGATATTGTTATATTAATTAATACATAATGCTGTCCTCAAGGAAAAAATTGAATTTTCTAATGGATTTTCCTTCTCCTTGCCTCCTTCTCCACTCAGCCTAGTCATGCAGCAAAGCAAAATCTAAAATTGAAAAAAATCTGCCTAATTTAAAGTTCTTTCATATCAAAAGCTCTTCAAAGTGAGAAGAAAGAGACCTTCTTAGGGAATAATTTCACTTACACATCTGCCTCCCTTTTATGGCAGTGTCCAATGCATAAATGAACACAAACTGTGTCCAACATAAGCAAAATCCAGAATATAAAGGGAATTCCTTGCCAATATCCCATTTATCCCTGCCCTGAGGCAGTGGGAAGCCATTCCCTGTGTCCCCTTACCCCCAGTCCCTCTCCAGCTGTCCTGGAACCCCTCAGGATTTCCAGAGAAATTCATATTCAGTGGGTAAACACCACAAACAGTTTTGCAGATCGTTGCACAACACCAGGGGAAGTTTTGCTAATCGCTACACCCAAAAAAAGTCTTTATTTGCAAAGATTATCTTAACAAATTCCAGAGTCCAGTATGACTGAGCTGGAGCTGAATATCAGGATCAGCCAGCAAGGACTGCTCCCTGCTTGGTGTTTTGTTTGTCTGATGAACCTGGCTAATTAATAAAATGCAATACACAATAATTAATACAAATTAACAGAGTCTTAAGGTGTTTATTGCAGCAATCATTGGTTGGAAATCAAATAATTCAATCTTCCTGAGCCAGGAGGAAAAAAGCCATGGAGAGCTTTCCCTCTTCTTCATGGAAAGGGCTGTGATCCAATGGAACATTGGATCCATTGGAATCCCCATCCCTGGAATGTCCCAAAACCAGGTGGAGGTGGCACCTGGGGACACGGATGAGTGGTGGTGCTGATTGATGGGATGGACTCAATGTTATCTTAAAAAGTTTTTTCCGACTTTAATTCCACGATGGAAAATTATTCCAGAAATGACTTTGCCCTTCCAGGAACAGAGCTGGATTGAAAGGCCTGGAAAGGAGAATTTATTCTGAGGGATAAAATATTTTCCTCAGTAAACAATGAATGCCATCATAGAATTCCTCTTAAATTAAAATTATGAAAGCTTTAGCTCTGATCTAACTCCAGGTATAAATCTCCCTTTCCACAACCCAGGGATATCCCAGCCTCCACTGCCAGTGAGTCCCAGTTTAAAAGGAATTATTCTTCCCATTTGAAGCTGAGCACAAATTCCCTGTTCTACTTCCATTCAGGGACACATTTTTTAAAGGAATCCCAAACCACAATGAGAATTCCTCATGGAATGAAGGAAAAGCCATTATTAAAGCCATTAAAATGTCTTCTTACTGGGAGTCTCTCACACAAATTAACATTCATTTTGCCAATAAAACTTCTTTCCAAAATGTTCCTCGCTTCCTTGGATAATTTTTGATGTAACAGAGGAGTTTTGAGGGGTCTCAGTTGGGAAAGTTTATGGATTTATAAATCAGTGGTGTTAGCCTTGATTCTGTGGTAATCCATGGGGAATCCATGGCCTCAATTCAGAAGGAAAAACTGGATATAAAGCAGGGAAAAGAACAGGAGTTTAGGGAGCCATGACTCCAAAATCCAGCCCCAAAATCAGCCTCTGTGTCTCTGTTCCCTTCTCCCAAACTTTGCCAGCCACATCAAGCCCTGCCCCGTGGATCCTCCTGTCTGCATTTCCCGGATTTCCAGTTTGGGATGAGCTGCCAATCATTTCCTGCTTCTATTTCCAGCTCCAAGCAGTGTCACACTGCAGCTCATCTTCATTAATGGCCAGCTGGTGCCCAAAGCAGCTCCCTGACCTGGTGCCACCAGTGCTGCGCCCGTGGCAGCTGTGCCAGCCCAGCCCTTGCTGAGGGCTGCCTCAGCAGCTCCATCTCCAGCACCACTGGCACCACTTTTCCAGCTTCTCCCCGACTTTATCCCGGGCCTCGCGCGCTGCAAACAGTCCTGAGCAGCAGTTTGAGGCTGGACACGTGGGAAAGGCAGAGCTGGGAAATCCTTCAGTGCCAGTCTGGCAGCACGGAAGGGGAAGGAGCATCCTCGGAGTGAGGAGTTGTGGAGGGGAATTCCTGCGAGGCTTGGTCAGTCCCATTCTGGGCCCCCCGAGTGATGGTGGCTCTGGCCAGGGGACAACAGATGGCTTTGGGGGCATTTAATTATGAAAATTTCCTGGCACTCCTTAAGGATCAGATGGCTGTGTTGGCATTGGCAGAGCCTCATTCCTTAGGATGGCCACGGAACAGGAATTGCTGGGAAAAGGCCACCCCTGTTCTCCAGTGGCTTTTCATTTTCTGCTCAGCCATTCCCAGGGAAGCACAGAGCACTTTTTTTTTGCCTCAAGGGCACTCATGGGAACAAAGAGCTGCTACCTATCAAAGGATAATGGGATCCAAGGCCCGGGAGAGAAAAATACTGGATACTGACAATCCACAGGCAATCCACACTGCAATTGTTCTGTGAATTGCAGCAGCAGCAAAGGTAACAGTGAGCAGTCTGTAGTGAGCTCAAAAGGAGGGAAAATCATCCAGGAACTCCTAACTCATGGGCAAGGAGGAAAAACTCCAGGGACCAAGGATTCCTGCTGCATGGATACACAGAGGAGCAGGTTTGGTAATCCTCCAGAGGAACTTGAAGGAGACCCCAGCTCTGAGGGGTGAAGGAAAGAACCTCGTGTGAGGAGAAAAAGGAGAGACACTGAGCCCCAAAGCATCAGCACTGCAGGAATGCCACTGTTTTATTCCAGGGGTATTCCTGGGAGTTCAGGAAAACACAGAACTTCCCAAGGTTAGGGACACTTGCAGCAACAACCAGCCAGAAGATCACAATTCCAATAGGATATGGAATAGATGGGACAGATCCTATCCCAGACATTCCCTGGGTGTGGAATAGATGGGACAGATCCTATCCCAGACATTCCCCAGGTATGGATATGGAATAGATGGGACAGATCCTATCCCAGACATTCCCCAGGTATGGATATGGAATAGATGGGACAGATCCCATCCCAGACATTCCCCAGGTATGGATTAGATGGGACAGATCCTATCCCAGACATTCCCTGGGTGTGGAATAGATGGGACAGATCCTATCCCAGACATTCCCCAGGTATGGATATGGAATAGATGGGACAGATCCCATCCCAGACATTCCCCAGGTATGGATATGGAATAGATGGGACAGATCCCATCCCAGACATTCCCCAGGTATGGATATGGAATAGATGGGACAGATCCCATCCCAGACATTCCCCAGGTATGGATATGGAATAGATGGGACAGATCCCATCCCAGACATTCCCCAGGTATGGATATGGAATAGATGGGACAGATCCCATCCCAGACATTCCCCAGGTATGGATATGGAATAGATGGGACAGATCCCATCCCAGACATTCCCCAGGTATGGATATGGAATAGATGGGACAGATCCCATCCCAGACATTCCCCAGGTATGGATATGGAATAGATGGGACAGATCCCATCCCAGACATTCCCCAGGTATGGATATGGAATAGATGGGACAGATCCCATCCCAGACATTCCCCAGGTATGGATATGGAATAGATGGGACAGATCCCATCCCAGACATTCCCCAGGTATGGATATGGAATAGATGGGACAGATCCCATCCCAGACATTCCCCAGGTATGGATATGGAATAGATGGGACAGATCCCATCCCAGACATTCCCCAGGTATGGATATGGAATAGATGGGACAGATCCCATCCCAGACATTCCCCAGGTATGGATATGGAATAGATGGGACAGATCCCATCCCAGACATTCCCCAGGTATGGATATGGAATAGATGGGACAGATCCCATCCCAGACATTCCCCAGGTATGGATATGGAATAGATGGGACAGATCCCATCCCAGACATTCCCCAGGTATGGATATGGAATAGATGGGACAGATCCCATCCCAGACATTCCCCAGGTATGGATATGGAATAGATGGGACAGATCCCATCCCAGACATTCCCCAGGTATGGATATGGATATGGATATGGAATAGATGGACTGAAGCTGGCCAGTCTCCTTCAGACACCTGTGGCTGCCAAGAGGTGAATGTGGCAGAGATGTGGCAGACATGGAAACACCCACAGCGTTCCCCTAAAGCTCCCCCTGCACTTTGGGATCTGCCTCATCCCATCCTTTGGGATGGAAATGAAATGTTCCCACTGAGCTGGCACTGTGACAGTTTATTTAATGCAGGCAGCCCTCAGGAGACAGCAGCCTTGCACAGTTTATTCCAGGCAATTCCCAGCTGGCAGGAGATGGCCAGGTCTTATCCCAACCCTTGGAATGCACTGAGCTTTCTCCCTTTCCCCTCCAGCAGAAACACCTGAGCAGAAGGGACAGGACTCTGCACAGTTCCATTTCTGCCCACAGAACTGTTGTCTTTGCTGACACCTTTCACACTGTTTAACAGAACTGATTAATAATGAAACACCTGAAAATTTGCAGAATAATCTGCAGCGTCTACAAGACAAATACACATCCTGTTCAAATTGACTCAGTCATCTTTAATAGCTCTTGAATTGTTACATAAAACTGTTAAAAACTAAAATTAAATTCTCTTTATATTGATAGCAACGTGCCTGACAAACCCATTAATTTGCTTGAACTCTGCAACAGGAAAATATCCCAGAGTTAATAAACTCTCCTGTGAGTTTGGCCTGGAGAACAGAACTGGTTAAAATAGGGAATAATATCTTTTATTCCAGAGGGAGCATGTCCTTTTCCATAAGAAGAAGGCTACAGTCCCAGCCTGCCCCTCTCTGTGCGTTGTGTTATAAATTAACTTGTGTTAAAATACATAAAAAGCCACATTTTTGTCTTGGGGAGAAAACAGCAACATATTGAAGCAAGGGAAAAAGAAAAAACGCTGCTGGTTTTCAGTTCTACACGGGAACATTTGCACAGCCTGAACTGCAGGGACACCCCTGACATGGAAGCCTTTACATCCATGGATTTGTACTTTTTTACTTTGGTGGCTAAAGGAGAAAATTCCAGTCCTCCCAGAAGACAAGGATCAAGTGGAACGTTTGAACCCCCAGATCCCAAATGTGAACATCAAAGCCTTGAGGTTTCTACCTCAGCAAAGGTGCCCTGGCTTGGCCATTCCCTTCTGACACTCGATCTCTGTATAAAGAGGACTTTTCCCAGTGTTTTTCCTTGGAAGTTTTCAAGACCGGGCTGGAGACAGCCCTGAGTGAGCCCAGGAGACCTCAGAGCAGAGCCAGCTGTGGGATCAGAGATCAGAGACCGCCTGAGCTCCCTTCCACCCCAAATGATCCCATAATGCTGAGGTTTTGAGATTTTGGAGAGAACTGGGTGTGGTCAGCCTGGAGAAGAGACCTTAAATCCCATTCCATGGCATGGCAGGGACAGCTCCCACTGTCCCAGGCTGCTCCAGCCTGGCCTTGGGCACTGCCAGGGATCCAGGGGCAGCCACAGCAAATCTGGGAATTCTATTCCAGCCTCTCCCCACCCTCCCAGCCAAGAATTCCCAATACCCCACCCATCACTGCCCTCTGGGAGTGGGAAGCCATTCCCTGGGTCCTGTCCCCCCATCCCTTGTCCCCAGCCCCTCTCCAGCTCTCCTGGAGCCCCTTCAGGCCCTGCCAGGGGCTCTGAGCTCTCCCTGGATCCTTCTCCTCTCCAGGTGAGCCCCCCCAGCTCTCCCAGCCTGGCTCCAGAGGGGCTCCAGCCCTGGAGCAGCTCCTTGCATCTTTAGAGAGTAAGAGCTGGACTTTTTAATTATTGACCAGCCCCAACCCTTCCATCAACTCTGCAATTCCATCCTGCAGGGTCCCAGCTTCTCTGGGAAATCCATTCCACCCTCCCAGGGAACAATTCCTTGCCAAAATCCCACCTAATTCCATCCTCTGGCAGTGGGAATCCATCCCCTGTGTCCTGTCCCTCCATCCCTTGGCCCCAGCCCCTCTCCAGCTCTCCTGGAGCCCCTTCAGGCCCTGCCAGGGGCTCTGAGGTGCCCAGGGGGACAGGGCAGGACAGACAGGTGACAGTGACAGCAGCTGATCCCCCTTTGGATCCCTGCACTGAAGGACTGAGGTCCATCCCAGCCCCCAAAATCCCCTCCCAAGGGGAGCACAGAGCTGGGGGAGCTGCAGATCTCGGGTCACAGGAAGGGACAGGAAACTTCAGGATGCTGCAAACAGGTCCTGTCCAAGGTTCCACTCCAGAACCACCGTGCAGGGATTTTCCCAAGGGATTGGAGCCCTTGGGGAAGTGCTCCAGGCTGAGGAAGCTGCAGCCAAGGGGAGGCTGTGCAGGACATGATGCTCCCTGCAACTTCTCCAGGAGAATTTCCCACTCCAAGAGAACTATGGAGCTCCACACCACAGGAAATCACAGCTCCACCTGCCCTGCCTGAAGCACACAATTCCACACTTCCCCATTTTTTATTTATTTTCACTCCAGCATCTTCTGTAACTTCTTGTAATAATCTAAAATATTGTGCTGAAAAAAATGGGATTCTATGGAGTGGTTGGATCCTGCCATAGAATTCCAGAAAAAACCAGCCACATTCATATGCCAGGCACTACAAGGAAACATTCCTATGCACAATTTGTGACGTGGATGGATTAGGAGGGACACATTAATGCAGCCTGGGGCTTCTGGCCAGGAAAAGGCTCAAAAAGAAACAACTTTACAACAATTCCAGTGCCTGCCCAAATCCCTCTTGCTGCTTTAGGAAGGACTTGAAGTCCTGAGCTGGAAGCCCACAAACATCAGTATTTTATCCCAGGCAAAAATACCCACAAAACTCTTCTATTACGACAAAATAATCCAAGGGCCACCCTCTTTTTAAGACCAGAAATGCAGAGTGCCATTGTGTCCCCTGCAATCCCCAGAGCTTTCCCTTGAGGGAATCCAATAACCAATCACTTTGGGGTTTATTCCCTCACCAAGGGAGGGAAAAACCAGAATTCCCAGCTCTCCATTAGGTTCACTGACACCTCAGTGCAGTGTTCTACAAACACTGCTCAAAGTGACACAAAAAACCCCAATTAGTTAGAGCTGAGATCAAACCAGGAAGAATATGATTGACTGATGTCAATCTGTGATTTTAATTGTGATTTAGAGCAGTAGGAAACCCGGATTTAATCTATTTTGACCTTGTTCTGTATCCAGGAGCTACTCAAAACCTCTGCCTGTTCAAACAGCTCAATTTGCAGACACATCAGTGACTGTGTGAACTTTCCTACTGCTGCCTACTACACCTTAGTTCAATAAAAATACTAAGAATGTAAAAAGGTTACTAAGAACAGCTATCAGATCACATATTCCTTCAGCATTCTGGCCTGAAGCTGTTTCAAAATAGGAATCAGAAAATTATGTTCAAAATATGAGAACAGAATTCAGTGATGTTCTCCAAGTTTAAAATTCTTCAGCTGAAATAAGCAGAACATGGAGAAAAAGGGAGATTTTTTTCCCAGACAATAGGAATTTATAGATGGCTTCTTGAAGCACACAGTGTTAATAAACTGGTTTTTTGGTTGAAGACAACTAAACTTTCAGAAACTCCAAAACATTAAAGAGCACCCAAAGAAATTAGTTTGAGGCATTTAATTGTCCACTGACACCACAACAGAACTGGTCCTGCTCCAAGACAACTTTCCCAACACCCTAAAATGCCAATCCAGATTTTTAACCCCTCAGAAATTCACTCTGAAGAAGCAATAATTTAAGTTTTTATTTCAGCCAGTCAGAAAATTGAAGAACCTCAGTGATGGTTGAGAAACACAAGGAGCTGCTCAGCTGCCTGCAGGAGGTTTGGGAAAAAACAGGAATTTTGTTCCAGCATCAGTCACGGGGAGGGAATCATGGGATAATTTAGGTTGGAAAACATCTCCAAGACCATCGAGTCCAACCATTCCCAGCAGTGTCCCATGTCCCCAAGTGCCACATCCACAGGGCTTTGAAATCCCTTCAGGGATGGGGACTCCACCCCTGCCCTGAGCAGCTGTGCCAGGGCTGGAAAACCTTTTCCATGAAGGAATTTTCCCAAATATCCAATCCAAACCTCCCCTGGCCCAGCCAGAGGCTGTTCCCTCTCCTCCTGTCCCTGTTCCCTGTTCCCAGAGCCTGCCCTGGCTGTTCCCTCCTGGCAGGGAGTTGTGCAGAGCCAGGAGGTCCCTCCTGACCCTCCTGAGGATCTGCTGATCCCCAGGGCTGCTCCTGCTGCCCCATTCCAGCTCCAGTTCCTGTGGGATCTTTCCCTGCTTCTCCTGCAGGAAGCTTTCAGGGTCCCAGCCAGAGATGGATCAGCTCATGGGCTGATCAGTTCAGGGGCATCCACACAAAAGCAGCAGGAGGAGCAGGATTTCCCCTTTCAGGACCTGTCAGAGCACCTCAACCCACAACTAAACCAGCCTGCAGTTAATTCCAAGCTATGCCAACCAAAAATCAGGGATATTTTTGTCCCCACAGCTCCCACCTCACCTCTGACCACACATGCCCACCCCTCTTTCCCTGGCAGCAGCCCTGCTACTCCTCTTAACTCACTGAAGAGTAACAAAAAACCCCAAACCCTCATCTTTTTCCCTTTAGTTTTCCATGCTCAGCATCCTGGCAAGTGCCTGTAGCAACTTGACTGGTGCATCCCTTCCTGGGACAAAAGGAACAGCAGGAATTCTGCACTTCTGCAAATTGCAGCAGGTACTGAGCTGCCTCTGCTCAACACAAAAGCCTGACCCCAGCTCTTCCAGTTCTGGGATCAGAAGATCTCAGATCTCATTCTCTCACTTACATTTCACTCCAACACTATAAAGGCTGAATTAACAAAACCCATTCTCTTTCAGCTGCTAATCAAGCTTTTCAGCCCCAATCTTTTCTTCTCAGGAGGCAGTAAAATACTTATTTGGGAGGAAATCTGTGTGTATCAGCACTCCCTCCACCAAAACCACGCCGTGTAAGCAGCTTAATGCAGGATATTGTAACAGTCACAAAGCTTCAGCTGATCTTAAGTTAGAGATATTTCCTTTCCAGTTTATGCCTGGAACAAACTTTGGGCATGGTGGAGTTATGAGGAGTCATGTAAAAGTAAAAAGAACCCTAACACAGGTTATTAATCCCAGATTTAATATCTATTCAAAAACATTCTTTTTTCTTTGTCTGTCCTGTATTCAAATCACTTCTGCAAAAGTGAAGCAGCACTTTTGGTGAATTTAGTTTCACTTTCTGGCCTCCCTGCTTTCTGAAGAGCCTTCCTGTCCAACTCAACAAGTTTCAGAGTTATACTGGGCCCTGAGCTTTGTGTCTGCAGCTGATTCTCCACAACACAACATTTTAGGATCCTTCCTGAGTGAAGGATGGGCTCCTCCTGTGCACCCCCTTCAGAACACTCGGCTCAGGATTTTCCACTGGGAGAGAAGGAAGGGAAAGAGGGCAAGAGCCACATCATTCTGACACCTTCCCATCCAGATTCTGATCTGCAGCTCCTCCAGGCAGGTGGGTGACACCAGGGCTATGAGGAAATGCCATGCTAAGGAGAACTCCCACCTTGTTCCTATCCAGTTCCTAAATTCACACAATCCTGGAATGGTCTGGGCTGGCAGGAACCTTAAAGACCGTTCCAGTTCCAGCTCTTTGCCAAGGGCAGGGACACGAATTGAGCTGGGAGCTGCATCCAGGAGCTTGCTCCTGGTTAAATCACTCCGATTAAAATTTTTTTTAAATTGTTACTATTTCTCCATGCAGTTGCAACAGTTGCCTGGGAATGAACTCCAGGTGCTGCTGCTGCTGCTCCTAAACCCAACCAGGGCTGGATCAAACGCTCCCCCCACCCTTCACCTCCAACAGAGACAAGGAACTCACCTCCAAAAAAAAAAAAAGCAAAGATGAAAAACCCATCCAGGGGAGGGAAAAGCCAGAGGTGCCCAGCTCCAGGTGCCAGGGGGATTTCCCTTGGCCCAGGCCTCGGGGAGAGCACAGCTGAGAGGTGGCAGCGAGGATGTGACACGGAGCAGGGAGCGAGCCGGGACCGGACCAGCCCAGCCCAGCCCAGCCGGGCTCATGCGGGAAAAACCAACGAAACGGACAAAAACCCCACCCAAACACCCCGAACGCTCTGATGCCCACGGCAGCACAGCTCCTGCTGTCTCTCCGACTTTGCTTAATACCCACGGTTTGGTTTTTTTTTTTTTGGGGGTGGGAATCAGACCTGTGATTCCCTCTCGAGATTCAAAACCACCCGGGGAAGGTTTTTTAGAACTTCTAAGATGAGCTCAGGACGTGTTGTCCCAACAACAGGAAGACTGCCCCATTAAAGTTTTGGTTTGGGAGGAAAAGAGCAAATAATCTGAGGAAACATAAAATGATTCAAATATCAAAGTAATTTAAGGAAAAATCCCCGTATATTGAGGAATTTCAAAGGATGAAGCCTCATCTGTAAGATCTTCCAATCCTGACACTTCCAGCTTGCCCTGGAAGCAACACCTGCCCCAAAAAATTTTTACTTTTCCAACGCACACTTCTTCAAATTCTCATTTCCAACGCAATTGCCGACCCCCGTTTGGAGCAGCAAACAGCCCCGAGATCGGGATTTGGGGATAATCCGAGGGAAACTCAATGGAATATCCATTCATCACTCCCAATTCCCCTCCTAAGAGGGAAACAACTGCTCCCACTGGGACGGGCAAACCCAACCCAACACTGCGATAAAAGAGACGGGGTTTTTTTGTGGTTTTTTTTGCTTTGTTTTTTGTTTTTTGTTTTTTTTTTTCCCCTCATGATCATCTCACATTCCCACAACACAACTCCCATTATCCCCCCCCACACCCCACAAATCCTGGGAATTCCAGGAGAAACCTCTTCCCTCCCGGGACACCGCGCTACCTTTTCACAGCAACTCCCCTTTGTCTTAACGACTACAAAAAAAGATATTTAAAGGAAATAAAGCCATGTTTTACAATATGCGCTCCGACAAAAACAGGGAGGCGCCGCGTTAAGTCCCGCCCGTTCCCCTCAGGGGCCTTCAGCCCCCGGGACGGCCCCGTTC
>VZTR01007595.1:13247-28897 GCA_013400775.1 Chaetops frenatus
CTGGTTGTCGTGGCCTGTCACCGTCTGGTTGTCAGTGCTGTGGCTGGGGGCTGGCTCGTCCTGAAGACCTCGTGGAAGACGCGTGCCGTCGGTGCCAGGTGACTGCGCGTCCGGGATTGTCAGACAAGGATTTGTGGGTATTCGACGCATTCGCAGCTGAGCTGAACCCGCGTTGCTTCTTCACTGCCGCTGTGCAGTAGGTGCTGAAGATAACGTTGGAATGGGCTGCCCAGGGAGGTAGTGGAGTCGCTGTCCTTATTTAAGGAAAGACTGGACGTGGCATTTAGTGCCATGGTCTGGCTGACAAGGTGGTGTTGGGTCATAGGTTGGACTCGACGATCTCGAGGTGTTTTCCAGCCTAATTGATTCTGTGATTCTGTAAGTTAAAACTGCAAAAGAGGGGCCCAGTGTGGTCCAACACTCGTTTTTTTTCTGGCTGCACAGCAGCCAGGAGCCTTGGTTTGCTGTGTGCAGCAAGAATTCTTTCTGCTGTGTAACTAGATGAGTTTGATTTTGCATTCCTGCATCATTTTGTCTTTTGTGTTCATTTTTTCATCCGTTGGCAGGGGAGGACTTTCTGTCATTTTGCGGGGTTTTTTGCCTATTTTTTTTTTAAGCACTTTTTATTGTGATGGAGGCACATGGTAAAGTTCGCCTTAGGACTGGTCCTGCCTAAGGACCTCCCAGTTATAGGTTAAGCCTGGCTGGTTTCTAAACCCCACACAGTTAATTGCTTGCTTCTCCACACCCCTGCCCCTCCCAGCCTCGTGGAAAGGGCAGAAAATCAAAACGGCAAAAGTGCAAGAAAAGGTGTGTCAAGATAAAGATAGTTCAATAGATAAAGAAATAGCTGTGCACATAAGCAAAGCAGAACTGGGAATTCATTCACCACTACCCACAGGGGTTTTACTGTCTCCAGGAAAGAAGGGATCCATCACTCATAACAGTTACTTGGGAAGAAAAACGCTGTAACTCTAAATGTCCTCCTTTCTTTCTTCTTTCCTGAGCTTTTACTGAGGAGCATGATGCCGCATGGTGTGGGATATCCCTTCAGTCATTTGAGATCAGCTGTCCTGGCTGCGTCCCCTCCCAGCTTCTTGCCCATCCCCAGTGTGGTCAGCCCTGGGGCAGTGTGAGGAAATACCCTGGTGCTGCATAATCATTGCTCAGCATTAGCTGAAAACATGCGTGTGCTATCAGCGCTGTTGTATCAAATCTGAAGCAACATCATGCGAGCTACTGTGAAGGAATTTAACTCTGTCCCTGTGAAAGGCAGTACAGATCAGTGTTTCAGGACATTTCCTCAGTCTGATAATTGTTCTGCAGAAGAACATTCACACTTCTTTTGTACAGTTGGGTTTGAGTCTTTCATGAATACCTCTATTATTTTAGTTGAAGCTTGTCCCTTATAGTATGATGAAACAGTGTTAGTCTTTTGTTTTGGTGGCTAGAAATTTAGGTATCAGACTAGTTGGCTTGGCTTTAGGAAACCTATGCTGCCTTTTATTCAATTTGTATCTTACATCTTTACTTGTTTTGCATTGTGCTTTCAGGATGCCATTCTTTCAAGTTGTATTTATAAAATTTTTGTGTTATAGGGATCGCCTTACTGGATCTTATGCTATCTGATTTTTTTTCTTCAGGGAAGAAATTTTCACTGTTTTTCACTTAGGTGGTACTGTTCCCGTTTCAGCAGATTTGTTAAAGACTTTTGCGTTTGTAATGTAACAGGTACATCAGTGTAATATAATTTTAAGTTTCAAAACTAGATACCAGTGCAATTCTGAAAGGCACTCTGATCTATTTTCATGGCCTAAAACCAGGCCTTTGCCATATAACCTTCTGACAGGGTACCCCACCTAGCTCACCAAGGGAAGCTAGTTTGTGTAAGCATTTTGCATTTCAGTAAAGCTTTCGCGACTGGCTCTCACAGTGTTCTTCTGGACAAAATATCCAGCACACACCTGGATAAACATATCATGGGATGGGTGAGCACCTGGCTCCTGGGTTGGGCACAAAGGGTGACAGTGAATGGGGTGACATCAGACTGGTAACCTGTTACTGGTGGGGTTCCACAGGACTCCATCCTCAGCCCTGTGCTTTTTGACATCTTCATAAATGACTTGGACACAGGATTTAAAGGTGTATTAAGTAAGTTTGCAGATGATTCAAAATGAGAGGACCTGTTGACTTGCTTGAGGACAGGGAGGCCCTGCAGAGAGATCTCAAAAAATGAGAAGGCTGGGCAAACACCAGCCCTATGAAGTTCAAGAAGGGAAAGTTGCAGATTCTGCACCTGGCGTGGGGCAACCCTGGGTGTATGGATGGACTGGGGAATGAGAGGCTGGAGAGCAGCTCCATAGAATGGGACCTGAGGGCCCTGGTCTGTGGCAAGTTGAACATGAGTCAGCAGTGCCCTGGCAGCCAGGAGGGTGTCCTGCGGAGCATCAGGCACAGCATCACCAGCTGGGCAAGGGAGGGGATTNAAATGAGAAGGCTGGGCAAACACCAGCCCTATGAAGTTCAAGAAGGGAAAGTTGCAGATTCTGCACCTGGCGTGGGGCAACCCTGGGTGTATGGATGGACTGGGGAATGAGAGGCTGGAGAGCAGCTCCATAGAATGGGACCTGAGGGCCCTGGTCTGTGGCAAGTTGAACATGAGTCAGCAGTGCCCTGGCAGCCAGGAGGGTGTCCTGCGGAGCATCAGGCACAGCATCACCAGCTGGGCAAGGGAGGGGATTATCCCACTGCTCTGCTCTGGGGCAGCCTCACCTCGAGTTCTGGGGGCAGGTCTGGGTGCCACAGTATAAGAAAGACATTAAACTATTGGAGAGTGTCCAAAGAGGGGCAACAATGGTGGTGAAGGGCCTTGAGGTGAATCTGTATGAGGAGCAGCTGAGGTCACTTGATCTGTTCAGCGTGGTGGAGACTGAGGGGAGATCTAATTGCAGTTACAACTTGTTCGTGAGGGGAAGTGAAGGGGCAGACACTGAACTCTTCACTTACAGCTGCTCATGTCTGTGTCTGTAGCATCAATCACTTTACACTGTTTTGTTTTCCATATACTGAATAAGTTTTATTAATTATCAGGAAAGTGAAAATTTTATAAGCATAAGAGAATTCTAATTTTTTAATACACTTTCTGTTACATTGTGTTTAACGATTCAGAAATCCAGTCTTGCACTCTGATTAAAAACACATAACACAAGTGGTATGGAAAAGGTGAATGAAGAATTACTTTCTATTGTCTCTTGCTGTACAAAGAACAATGGGTATTAGTGGAACTGGTAAGGATCTCATTCAAAACAAACAAATAGGCACCATGTAATAAGCCCTCTAAACTCTTTGTCCAGGGATGTTCTATACTAAAAATGTGTATGAACTCACAGTATGGGATAAATTGATTCAGCCGTTTAACAGAGGCTGCTAAATACAAACACATCATCTACAGCATTTGCCTGAATCACAGAGAGTAGCTGGAGAGAATTTTGAAAAGTTTCAGGGTGTGTTTATGCATTTTTTATATTCTTTGGAAAGCATTTACTTCTGACCATTTTTAAAAATGTGTAAGTGAACCATGGGTGTGGTTGGCCTTACATACAGAAACAAGGCATTGTTCCAACATAAAATTAAAAAAACCTCTTCATGACTCAGTTATAATTATACTGCAGTCTTCTATGAGCAACAGCCATGAAGCCGAACACTGGTGGAGTCAGCAGATTTGGGATGATCATAATAGTTGGCAATTTTACTTGCACTTTGAAAATTATTTCTGCATAAGTGATAGAAAAAATACTTACATACAAAGTTTTCCAGGGAATCTAAGAGTTATTGATGTGTTAAGCGTAAGCAATACTTAAGCGTGAGCAGCAGTTTGACTGCCAAAGTTTTTCTGAAAGTCTCAGTTTGCATATCATCTGCTTGCAAATGTGTAAGAGGAATGTTCACATTTATCGTAATGAAAGTCATCAAGCCACTGTTACATACAGCTTTGTTAAGGTGTTTTTAATAAGTCACCTATGTTATGTGCGTAATTTCTTACAAAGCTTTATGGTACTGGTATTTTCAGATGAAAAGAGAAAGCTTTCCAAAAAAAGAGGTGGGGTGTGGGAACGTGTTACGGTTGCCAGCTTGTTGATCAGTGATTAGTACTAGAAAATAATATGCCAGTTCTTATAGCTGATTATTTTATGAGGAAGTACCAGCTACAGGTTGGTCCTAGCATGGCTTTTTGTGTATAACTGCTTTCCTGTAGTCTAGTGTTTATACTGATTGGCCTATAAACACATCTTAAAAGTGTAACAAATCTATCACTGTAAAGTACTTCAGAATACTCTCTTAAATTTTCTAGCGATGACAAGGCTGATAATACAAGTGATGCTGGGGAAGCTAGTAAACCTGCAGAGATGCTTACACAGAGAAGAAAACGTATCTCCACCATGCCAAATCTTGTTAAACCCAGAGCTGGACCATCGCCTGCTCAGCGTTCTGCTGCAAAGCTGCAGAGGCGAACATCACAGGCTTCTGATGGCAGTGCTTTACTTCAGAAGGATCCCTCCCCATCAGAAAAGAGTAATGTTGAAAGCTCTGTAAAGTCTCCCATGCTTCCTGAGAAAAAAACACCTGTGCCACAAGTGCCACAGTTTTCACCGCTAAAAAAATCTGTGAACAAAGAGCAAAATGTTGGTGTAGCTGCTCCGAAAAATGATCACAGCTTGCAGAAGACTGTACCTTCTCCTCTCAAGGAGAGACCAACGCAGGAAAGATCACGAACACAGGAGGAAAAGCTACCTGTGAAATCTTCTCCCGAGAAAGTCAGACAGACATGTTCTGACCATGAAAGGATCCTCAAAGCTCAGAAATTAAGAGAAATGCTTAAAGAAGAGCTGAAGAAAGAGCGGATGGTAAGGCCTCTGTTTTGAGTAGTGCTTATCTGTGACAGGCAAGACGTGTGATTTACCCTGCATACATTATCTCTTTGCAGTAGTGTTTTATGCTGATGATCAGCTGCTAGTAGTCTGTCATACCTCATAACTCTCTAGGTGTTTATTGTGTTTATAAGCAGTAGCAGCACTTTGTTCCACAGTAATACAGATTTTACAGGGAATTGCATATCTTTTTATTTGATTAGACCACAAGCCTTTTTGACATGACACCTGGTATTATTTTATAGTGAACATTCCAATTGTGAAAGTTTCACATTTGTAATACAGCATGTGCTGCAAGAAGCTTGGATTTGGGATGTCTCATATTTTTTCAGGTTGATTGTTGTCAGAGTTCTGTAATTTTGAATAACTTTTAACTTACTTGTACCAGGTATTGAATGCCTCTGAAAGGCTTAAAGGTCTGTAAAGCCCTCTCTGAGAAAAGGACACTTTTAAGATAATCTTGTTTTAGTTCTTGGGAGTGGTACGTGTGTGCATGTGTGAACAAAATTCCATGAATGGGATATTTTGTAAACAAGCAAAAGTAATAATAATTTGTGAAACATAAAATATTTTTTGGGTGAATCTAAGTGTTTGTTGTTCTCTTTTGTTTCATTTTGGTTTGTATGGAAGAAATTGAAACACAAGCCTCCGGTAATTGAAGGACGTTCTCCACCAGATCGTTCTAAAATGACCATGAGAGACTTAATATACTATCTGCCAGAAAACAATCCTATGAAGTAAGTATGACTTTTCTTCTCTCTCCTTAGGTTAAATTACTTTTCGATCTCTATAATACTTAAATATGGAGTATTAGCACAGATACAGCATTGTTGCAATGGTAACAAAAGCTTCTAGACTAGCTTCTAGTTTTTGCATCTGCTTAATTCTAGTTCAGAAATGAGGATGTAGCTTAGTGTACTTGTTGAAATACACAAACATGAATCTATTCCCAGTGTTGATTTATCTCTGCAGAAACACAGAATAGTAGAATTCTATTTTTTGTTTTCCAACTGACTGCTGTGAAATTTTTAGTTGTGGCTGTTAGGGATGTTATAATTGCCTACCAGACTCAGGAAGCTAGGCATTTCTCCTTCTAGGTGCTGAAGTGCAAAATGCACTACAAGACCATGAGGTCTTTGCATTCCGTATGAAGGGGTGTAGCTGCTGCTGCTCCACTGACATGTTTCACCTGTAGCAAGGCTGAAGTGCATACAGGGAACACTAATGCAGCTGACTGCACAGACTGCCACAGAAAGAGCAGAGCAGGGCCTTTTTACTCCAGCTACCAAAAGCTATCACATGAATTGTACAGTTACATCAAGAAGTACAATCACATGAATAGAAGTACAGTTATCCAGGTACTGTTCTTTCAGTAGCAGATGAGTTTTCTGGTATTGTCTGTTATCAGCTGCTTGTTAATATTTATGTGCTTGCATGTTTTGTTTATCACTTCCCTTGTTTTTTCTTTTACACTGAATAGTCCCTAAGGAGATAAAAAGCAAGATGCTTTCACATTCACTGTATCCTTACAAAGGATTTCAGCTTGAAATATCTTGTCCTTGCTTGTACAAAAAACAAGGTAAAGTTTGCTAAGCAGTGGTGGTTGTTCAGTTCAATCTAGAAGTAATACAAAGAATTGAAACAAAAAAAAGAAGCTTTGTGTTTCTTTGTCCATTGTCCACTAAAAGCCAGTTTTGTGGAAGAAAGCAGAAATGTATCTGTACAAACAATCATCTCTAGCTTTTTATGACATTCTAGGTCTTCACTGGTAGAAGACAAGAGAACAGAAAAAAGTTCTGCACTGAGTCAAATGAAAGAGTACGTCTTGATGGTGAAGTATAGTCATAGAGTTTTCTGGTGTAAAAAACCTGCCTTTCTGTGATAATACTAACAGTATAAGTATATTTTTTTACTATTTCAATATCACAGCCTAATTTATAAAAAGTGTAATTTCGGCAGGTAGGGTGGTTAAAGTACATTTTGCTTTCAGTGTTAAGTTTTACATATTTCGATTTTAGAGTAGAATGAAAAGCAGGTTTCAAAGTTCACATGTTGACTAATTTCTTGATGTGTTGCTTTGCTGGGTGCTTCATCAAATTGTTGAATGTCTGCCATATGGAGCAGCAATTCAAAACACTTAACAATATTTTTGTTTGCTGTCTTAAAAATTCTAGACAGGAAGAGAAGAGTACTCCTGATCATGAAGAAGAGGAGGAGGAAGAAGAAGAGAATGGGGAAGACAGTCAGGATGGCCCACTTCTTGTTCCTCGAGTGAAAGTAGCAGAAGATGGTTCAATCATTCTGGATGAAGAAAGGTGACGAATTCTGTGCCTGACTCATGGACAGTACTGCATTGCAGCTCAGTTTGTAAATAGAGGACTACTTTGGACTGGGACGAGTATGAGTGACTTAGGAAACAGTGCAAGGATGTGGCAAAATACGAGCAGCAGTAATCTGCATCTTTGTAGTTGCATACTTTATGAGAAATGCTTTTGGGGAAGCAGGTAGAGAGAAAGATGACATTTTATTACAGTGAATGAACACTGAAGATTTGTCAAACTTCCAGTGCCATCTGTTTAGCTGACTTTTTTGCTTCTCACAGTTAACATGTAACTGCTTACTATTATTTGGTTAGCAGTACAATTTGCTCCAGCTTTGCAGCTTGCATGTTACTGCTTTATTCTTCTGTCAGTGTTTTCAGTAACTTTGCTTAGAATACGACTTTTAAAAAGTAGATTATCAAACTTCTGAGTTCCCCAAAGGTATTATTAACATGAGAATTAGACCAAGGTTTAAGGATAAAGAGGGCCTAGTAAAAGAATTTAAAAGAATTTAAAATTCTAGAAGGATATTGAGAGGCTCTTATGGTTTTGCAAAATAGATTTTACTTAATTATGTTTGTCTGTATTATATCTTCTAAAACAGAAAAAGCTAATTTACTCACAGAGGGTGAATAGGGTAGTGATTTCTTGCTGCATTCTCCCATTAAAGTACATGTTAGTGTAATTATTAAAATTAATTACACAGTAGAAATGCTCATTTGTGGCAAAAAATTGAATAGCTGTCTTATAAACATCTATTATGTGTTTTCTTAGCAAAATTTTGAGGTGAGTATTTTTGTGTATTTTCTTCCCAGCTTAACTGTAGAAGTTCTAAGAACAAGAGGTCCGTGTGTTGTAGAAGGAAATGATCCCATCTTTGAGCGTGGCTCTACAACTACATATTCTAGCTTCAGGAAAAGTTTTTACACAAAACCATGGTCAAATAAAGGTTAGTATATTTTTGGTTTTAAGTTTTGAGTCTGAAGGAAAGGCCTAATTTTCCACCTATGCTTTGTAGTTGACAGTTTTCATCCCCAGTGGAGTAAATAGATCTACTTACATGTCATGTCATGTCAACCCTCCAAACTCTTAAAACAGACAGAGCTGGGGTATTTACTGCATAAACCGGCATTTTTAAAAAATCCAATTCCTTTTAATATGTAGGCTACCTGTGCTTTTTTCTGCCATGGATGTTGAGATGCTGAGGAAATGCTATTGTGCTTTATCAAGAGCATAATTTTGGATTCTGGTTTACAGATATTTGAGCTCTATATGGTACTTCTTAACTAGGTTCTTCTAGCATGGGCAGGAATAGATTGTGTAAGGTATATCTGTGTGGACTGGTTTCAGTGCAAATGGACAGCTGTGTTCTCATGAGTGAGTGGGTTTGGTTTTTCATTACTCCTGCTGTTAATTGACTATTATCTCTCAGCTTACAGCACTGTGCAAGACTTCTTACAATTGGAAACTACTTTTTACAGCTGTAGATGGAAAAATTAACTCTAGAATTCACTGTACTCTGTTTGGAATGCGCTCTTTTCCTATTAAATAATAATGGAGGCAGTTGATTTCCATGGTGTTTTCCTGATTTCAGTTTGTACCTGTGTTCATAAGAAAAACGGACATGGACAATTTGGGGTTGGTTAGCTTTGATTTACTAGCTTTAGAAAGCACACTTCATATTCTGCAGTTTTCTAATAGACTAGACAATTCTTTCTGTTGATAGTTCATTCAGCAAATATTAGAGGGACCTAGGTAAAATAACAAACATACACCACATATACCCACCTGGACTTGCAGTTACAGTAGACATCCTCAAAGTTAATGATGTTATGACGTTAAGTTTGCAAGGTGTTTTTATTTTTGATAGTAAGAAGGATGGTTTAGTAAATATTTCAGTGTGTGTAATTTTTTCTTTCTTTTCCCTTCTAGAAACAGACATGTTCTTTTTAGCTATCAGTATGGTAGGGACAGACTTCTCCTTGATTGGACGGCTGTTTCCTCACAGAGCCAGAGCAGAAATTAAGGTAAAAATTAAAGCACTCAATAAAGCAATTAAATATCTGGTTTTACTTTTCTTATTTGCACTCCCATGCTTCCTCTACTAGTGTTGATAATTCTGGTGCTAATTTTCTCCATAGTAGTGCTTTTCTTTTAGTAAGTTTTTCAAGCGGTTTTAAGTATCTGAAACATTAAAATGCTTGTCGAATCTCAATGCATGTAACTATTAAATGTAGCATACTTAGACACACTTTGTTTTAGTTAAAGAATACTGATACACCTAAATGGATGTTTGGTGGGGGGCTTCTGTGTTATCACTTTTGTTGTACAACAGCTGGGGAAGTCTTTGATATTTCAAACCTTGCTCAGATTAAAAATCTGGAAAAGGTGTAGAAAATAATTTTAAAAAGTGTAGTTGGTTATAGCTCTGGTAACAGATTTTATATCTAAAAACTAATTACAAACTTGGGTTCTGTGAATATGTGTGTGAATTTCAACAACTTTAGTTGGTTTGTTGCATTGAAGACAGCTTGAGCTGCCGTTTTGTAGAACATATTGTTGCATTTCTTGCTTAATGATAAATACAACTGTGCATTTCCTTTTAGAACAAGTTCAAACGTGAGGAAAAAGCTAATGGATGGAGAATAGACAAAGCTTTCAGTAAGTAAATATTCCGCACCCTACAGTGAGTCATTAAATGGTAGCCATCTATTTTTATAGTAATTTCTTTGCCTTGTTTGAATTACTTAGAAGAAAGTTTTTGCTCATAGATGAGTCCAGAAGCTGTGGAATATTAGGTTTTCATAACAAGCATAATTCACAATAACAATCTTTGGGTTTATTTTCTATGATTTCTATATGTCTACTATATGAGATTAATATAAACTTTCTTCCGTATATTCAGTTGAAGATAATTCTTCTGATTTATGGGAATTTCTAGCACAGCCATTTATTGTAAACTGCTTTGGGAATCCTTAAAGACTTTCTTTGTTAGTTAAATGAGGTACATTTGTCCTACAGCAGCATGTTAATATATTATTTGGTACTATGGTACAGTTTATGTATTTGTCAGTTCTTAAGTTTTCTGAACTGCTTAGTTTTATAATTTGTTTTTAAAAACCAAACTACCATAATCCAGTCACCTTTATGTCAACTTCAGCCCCTGCTCAAGTGATGCATAAAATACGTTCAAGAACTCTCAGTTTAAATGCATATAACCTTTACTTTTTAATATCATATCATGCATCACTGGTTGTTTTACGAAGATAAAACTCAAAAAAATAATCACCTTTGAAATCTGTTCTATTTCTTTGCTTTAATCCAATAGAAGAAAAACGACCCTTTGATTTTGAATTCTTTGCCCAGCTGCTTGAGAAGGTCTTAGCAGATGAGGAAAAGAGGAAGCAAAAGACTGCTAAAAGCCAGAAGCCAAAGGAAAAAAAGTCTCCAAGGCCCCAGAAGAAATCAAAAGGTACTTTAAAAGAGTGCTTCAGATGGCATTACAGAGCAGTGGTCAGTAACATGTTGCTAGCAGAGGAAAAATCACATAGAGCATCACATTTTTCTTCCCTGTTGTGGACAGGACAAGCAGATCTTACCTTCATAGTGCAACTTTTTCAGGTGTAGTGTACTGATGTACAGGATGGTAGTAATTAGTAGCAGAGCAGAAATGTGATACTACAGTGAAAATAGTGCTCTTCCACAATCTGAAGTGCTGATATTCTAATTTACTAGTTGATAAGTATTTCCATGAGTTGCTAATGAATTACCTTGTACAATTTTTGAGCCAAAATCACATCTTTGGCAAACTCTTCCATGTTGAAAGTGTTCTTGCATTTAAAATCCTGTTCTTTTAAGGGTTGTGTTTCTCCTTTAATAGTAGGTTAACTTCCTAAGTCTGAGGGGTATAATTCTTTCCAAAGAATCATGTAAAAGTTGTTTTATCTTTCTGGACTGTTCAAATATAGATTGTGTTTAATTACTGTTGATCATCACTGTGTCTTACTACCTTAGTACTTGCAAAAGGACCTTTGACAGTTGTGCTTTAATTAAAAACAGTATGCTGACACCATTTCATACATTTATTGCAAATTCTGTGACATTGTTCACTTGTTTGTTCCACATGGACCCATTCTTTTGTCAGTGGTATTGTGAAACAAACAAGTGAACATCTTTTTAGAGGGGGATGCTAGCTGGAAAGCAACATCTCTTAAAATTGAAATAGTTGCTGCTTTTCTGTAGCCTTGGTTTTGGATTTGGTTAAGTAAAATATCCCATGTATTAGGACTTAAAACCATGTAGAGAAATTTTTTAGTGGTAGATGGAAGGTACGTCATGAGTACAGCAATGTGAGTGTGCCTTTCTACTTCTCTTGCATTTTGGTCTTCTTAGTTACAGGGAAACAAGTTCATTTAAGAGTAATAAAAATACAAGGAAAGCTTCTTTAAATATCATTAAATACAGGATCAAGACAAAACGTCCTTAAAACAGGGGGGAGAAAAATTTTAGAAACTCGTTAAACCCAGGAAATAACTCGTCAGTTATTAGCTAGGTAATATTTCAGCTTTCTTATGTAATCTAGAATGAGCAACTGTAATACATTTCTTGATGAAAAATTGCTTTTTAATGGTGTACATTCTGTAACCATCACCACCTATTTCTGCAAACAAACGAAATTCTTTATAGGAACAGCAATGTCTGTTTTCCCTGAATCCAAATGTAACCATATAAACTGTGAAAAAGCGTAGGCACAATAACAGTTACTAAATTGGCTTTACATCCCACATTGACTTTCCCTGCTGAAGTGTTGCCCCATATACAGAATGTCTTTTGTATTAAATGCTGAAGTTAATCTATGCTGAAGTTAATCTATGCTGAAGCTTCTCTGGCAAGTCAATGACTGAAGTTCCCCAGTCCTGTTCATAGACCTGGCAGTGTATTGGCAGTGATACGTGAGTACACAAATATTTTTAGTAGAAATGCATTTGCTATTTATGGCTCCTAGTACTCCACCAGTCTGTTAACCAAGAGCCGTATTGTCTTCAATAGCAAAAGCTGCCAGCACAGAAGCTGCTAATGATCAAGATGAACTTCAGGAAGCTGGAATTTCTGGTGCAGAAACAGAAGCAGATGGTGTGACAGCTGAGAAAGAAAATGAGGAATCTTTGGGCATTTCTGAACAGACAGAAGAACAGGTTGCATTGGAGCCAGCATTAGCAAAAAAGAAGAGAAAGAAGAGAAAAGATGATGCTGAACAGGAAGCGGAGAATATTCCAGAAGAAATGTATGTTCCTTCAAAAACTGCTGAAGAAGAGAAATCCTGTAATAAAAGTAAGAGGCAAAAATGCTCACTTTAAAATGTTGAAATAGAAATTTTATGTAGTCATTGCAAACTCAAAGTCAGTATTTGGTCTTTGATATATATTGCTGATCTGCCTTGTGGGAGGTTGTGGAACAATGCCTTTTCAAATCAGCTTTCATTCTAAATCTAAACATACTTTGTTTTAGATGAGAATGGTTCTCTTAAATCTTAATAAATACTTTTTCTACTGAGATTTTTAGTCTTATATTAACTTTCCTTCACTGTAGCTAGGATTTCATTACTGGAATTCTAAGATGTTTCCCAGAATGTCCAAACTGATTTAATTCTTATTAATTATCAGGGAAAAAAGTGATACATGATGCAAGCAGTGATGGTCGTACTACCTGTGGAGAAGAAGTGGATTGTGCTATTGAAGGAAAACAAATTGAGACTGCTGTAACAGAGGAAGAGAGATCAGAGTCCTGTTCACCAATGAATAACCAAATGAAGGGAGAAGGTGATGTCAATTTATGCAGGTAATGTTTATAATTAAAAGCTTAGGCAAAACAAAAGAATAGTTTAAAGTTCAATATTGGTTTCATTTATCCAGGATTATCACCATTTAACTGCCACAGAATGTACGGTTTTCTGAGAACTGTCCTGGAGTTTAGTAAGCTGTGTATGATTTAAATACTCAAAATATTCTCTGCCCTAATGGCCTGCCCTTGCAAGATCAGTGTACATAATTACTGAAGTCACTTCCAGAACTTATTTCATTTCTTAAGAGTGTTTAGGGAGATCCCAACTTCTAGTATTTCTCTTGAAGCACTGTTTGATGATGTTGCTAAGTTGAGTTACTATATGCTTGGAATTTTTATCTGTAATGAAATTATTCTTGTGGAAAAGGAATGTTGCTTAGATTTTATTTATGAAGAATTTGGGTGAGAGGCAAGCTTTTGGGTTCAGTTTTGGGCATGCTTTTCATAGAAAGAAAGTAAATGCTTGTTTATTAAACTTGATATGTGTGAAAGTGGTAAATCTAAAAATTCATTATGATACTGTGAGTGCTGCTTCACAATTCTGTGTGTTAATTTGTTGTATTTAGCTGTATTGTAATTGTTTGTTATTTTATACAGATTCCCAGAAACTTCCATTTTCTTTAGTAGTTAATTAGAAGCATATGAAGGGACAGTTGTTTGCCTTTGGACTCAAGCTAGATTGTTACAAAAGATCAGAGGAAAAATCCATCAGCATACAGTTGTTCATGTCAAAATTTAGTTTTTTAAAAGCAATCAGTCTAGAATAATCAGATTTTAACATCGTCTTGTAATTGCAGTGCAAAAGTACAAAAGACGTTTTAAAGCTCATAGTATGCAAATATTACTAAAAGTTTGTGAGATTCTCTGAAACATGGGTAGCTATTTAGTGTCAAAATTGCATTGTTTTTCTGTGCACCTTTGTCTGTCTGTAAGCAGAAATAGCTTTTTTTCTACAAGTGCACTAATGTTCTTGTATGCTTTTATTTCTTTCAGCCGTGAAGATACCAATGATGTTGTACTAGAAGCAGAACCTGCTAAATTGGGAGCCAGAGATATTAGAGATGACACTTCACAGGAAAGCCAGATTCCAGAGTTACCAGTTTCAAGTATTAGAAGCAAGGAAACACAATCTGTAGAAAATACAGAAACAAAGGTATTATTTTTTTTAATGTAGTTCTTCTCTAGATCTTGCCCTTGATCATTAAAAGTGGTTTGTAAATCAAAGCCATTTCTTGGTTTTTTTGGTGATATTTTCACCACCAGGTGGAAAAAACCAACAGGCCTAAGAACATCACCAAAATTTAAATACTGTCAGTTCTCCTGGCCTTAATGGGCTGTCTGTTAACCTGAATGTATTCAGAGAGTATACTGTACATGCCTGTCTTATCTCATAGACAATATAAACATCTGAACATTTAATTATTCAAAAGTGAAGGACTGCAATATGAACAGCTAGGCCTTGGAGCAGGATTTTTCTGACATTTGCTTACTGGCATAGTGTTGGAAACTGATTTCACTGGAATGTGCATTGCGTTGTTTGTGCTCCTCCACAAAAGGTCTGGATGATGGAGCAGGGGATAACCTCAGTAAGTTTACCGATTAGGGGGATCTAGAAGGAATTGCTGAGACGCCCAAAGATTGTACTGGCCTCCAGAGGGACCTGAAGAGGCTGGAGAAATGGGCTGACAAGAACATCAGGAAGTTCAGCAAGCGGAGATGCGAAGTCCTGCACCGGGGGAGGAACGACCCAAGGCACCAGTACATGCTGCCAGCCACCCAGATGGAAGGCAGCTTTGCAGAAAAGAACCTGGCTGTCCTGGAGGTCTCTGAGTCGCACATGAACCAGGAAGGTGCTGTGGCTGCACAAACAGCTAATGGTGTCCTGGGCTGCAGCAGGAGAAGCGTTGCCAGCAGACCGAGGGAGCTGATCCTTGCCCCTCGTTCAGCACTGATGGAGCCACACCTGGAGGACTGACCAGTTCTGGGCTCCCTGGTAGGAGAGACCTGGACACACTGGAGACAGCCCCTGAAAGGGTCACACAGATGGTAAAGGGGTAGAAGCATCTCTCTCATGACAAAAAGCTGAAGGAGCAGGGACTGTTCAACCTGGAGAGAAGGCTCAGGGGGATCTCTTCAACAGTTCAACAAAAACCCAAGGGAGGGTGCAAACAGGACAGAGCCAGGCTCTTTCCAGGGGTGCTGGCCAGTGGCAGGACAAGAGACAATGGGCAAACAGTGCAAGACAGGAGGTTCCTTCTGAGTACCAGGAAATCCTGTTCCACTGTGAGGGTTACCAAGCACTGGCAAAGGCTGTCTAGAGAGCCTGTGGAGTCTCCATCCTTGGCAAGATTCAAAAGCTGTCTGGATACTGTACTGGACAACCAGCTCCAGGCGGCTTGATGTGTTGATTTTGCATGGGCTGGTTTTGGTAATAAGAGGCTTAGAGGGGTGGCTTCTGTGAAAAGCTCCTGGAAGCTTCTTCCTTGCCCAGCAGAGCCAATCCCTGGTGGGTCCAAAGATGGATGTGCTACTGGCCAAAGCTGGGCCAATTAGAAATGAT
>VZTR01007599.1:807-41302 GCA_013400775.1 Chaetops frenatus
GATTGATTGTTTCAAAACTTTGTACACATGCAAGGTCTTAGGCTTATGTTTTTGAGAAGGACAAAGCCATTCAGCAATTTTGGAGAGCATTTGACATAAACCTGCATTAGTTTTTCTTTCTGTCATCATTACCAAAATTATGATACTTCATGGAGCCAGACAGAATTGTTAATAGACCTAAATTGTTATATGCCAGGTTGTTTTATGCTTTTGATTTCTCTTGCAAATAAATGGAATTTTTTTTCCTACTGGTTATCTGTTCCATAATTGATACCTCTGAGAGCAATATCAGTTTCATTATTTGTTATGACTGGCAATTGTTCAACAGCCTTTTAACATATTGTTGGATAATAGAGTAGAAACCAAGAAAGTATCACTTCCACCTTCCATAAAACTAAGTTGCTTTTCATATGTCCTTCAGCTCAAATTCAGTCACTTTATATAAGGAAAGAAGTCAGGTGTAAGTGTGTAGGACTGTGAGGTTAATTCTTCAGTAATAAGAGCTGTAAGAACAGAAAATATCAATGGAATATTTTTTACAGTTAGACATTCCTGATCTATCATACAGAAAAAAAGAAAACAATCTGTAACATAATTCACACCATAACAAAAGTCTAGATCAAGTGTCCAGTCACTATGCAGGCTTGGCCATGATCAAATTCTTACAAAATTAATATAATGCTGCAGAAATAATGTAGTACATAAACTGAAAAGCAGACAGAATAATTTACAGGAAGCTTTTTTCATAGCACTAGGAATCAAAATTATTGTATGCAGAATCTAATGCCAGAAATTAAATTGAAACACATTCTCCAGGAACCCCTCTTTCATCCCAGTGTCCATAGAATAAGCATGTTTCTCTAACACTTTAAACTTCACCAGAAGCTAAGACAGAAGGACAGGACTGTGGAAAGCAGTTATATAGTGGGGGGAAATGTTGGAAGATAGTGAATTTTTTTTATTTGGATTCAAGAGAGTATTAAAGTTTTACCTTCATAGCAAAATGTTGTTATGGTATTAGAAGTGACACCAAAAAACCAGCTAGCTTCTGCTAAGTGGTATAACACAGGTGAAGAGGGGATTCTTGTTCCTGCCCATGGGAGGTGTGACTTTCATGCATTGCTGAACACCTTGGAGGGGTGTGGAGGTGGAATAGTACAATGAGCAGTTCCAAAAGGTCAGGTTCCCTAATTTTCCAGAAAACCATCTTTTCTCACAAGAAGAAGGGTTTGGGTTTTTTAATAACCAAAAGGCATGAACAGTTAAATTTACTTTTACTCATTTCTTCCCTTTCTGAGATAAAATTTTGATACAATGATTTAGAAGTCTCTGGTGAATAGGCAGACCCTTCTTGCTGTACCAGATGGAAAGGGAAAGTGTCCAGACCAGAAGGTAGACAGAAAACAGAACTCCACATGGATTAAAAATAACTGCTAATTTCTTAGAACGTTCTGATTGTTAGGTTCATAAATAACATCAATGGGACAAAAGTAATAAAAAAAAATAAACAGAGTGAACACCCACTTGAGCAGAGCACAAAAACCAAGAGCTACTATATATGTAGTAATATGTCAGTACACAAGAGGCAAAAAAACGGCCTCCAGATAAGATCTCCTTAGTCTCCTCCTCCTCCTCCCCTCAACTCAGTGACACCAGTCACACAATGCCTTCACACTGCCTCAGGTGACCACATTTTCCAAGATCAAAAAGCCCCAGCCAAGTGTCCTGTTACATTTTCTACCTCTACAAATTCCATTTCTTTGTAAAGTATTTATCTTGAACTAATCTGTTTCCTGAACATCGTCATCCACAGTTGAAAAAAAGTGGATTTATCATTCTGTCAGGAGGTAAAGTGCTTTGAGACCCAGACAACTTTGCTACAGAGCAGTGGTTTCAATCTGCCATTGGGTCCATGAACTGCTTTGGAGATTCAAAGAAGCTGCTTTGAACCAGATAAACTCCTAGATAATCTTGTCATTACCTTTTTATGACAAGTGTAAAAGGAGGCTGCTGAAGTGTTTATCTTTTTCAGCCTAAGTATTTGCTTAGCATGTCTTCCTTCCTACTGCTGCTAACTTTCTAAATTTTATCACAGGACCATTTGGCTGCTTTTACTGTCACATATCTCTTACCACAAGATATAAATGTGATATGTTCAAGTGGTCCAGAATTCCATCCTAATTATTCCAGTCACAGATGATGTACAACTTCCATATGGATTTAACAAAATATTATTGAACGCTCCATTAAAGACTGCAACATAATCTGCAAGTTATATCTATGATATTTGCCCAACACTTCTTACCAACAGACTTGATGTTGGTAAACTAAAACCCGGAATTTCTACATGTTAGACGGCTTCATCTGGATAGATATAGAGTCCTACTACATGCCCCCAGGGTCTAAGCCTTCTGGGACAGTCAGAAGGTCTTGGGATTGAACAGTGTTTCTTTCACTGTGTTTGATCACTGAGTTTCCATTTCTTACTGTTCAGTATTGCCCAATGTGAAAACTAAATGTCAAACTATTTCAGGTAATCAGCTGCACCTTTAGGTTTGATGGGCTGTTGCAGACTTCATGGAGCTTAATTCAAACATCATTTAGTCAGGACATTTGTGTCACTTACAACGATTACAGGGGCCAATAATAATAAATATATATTAAAAAGCTAAATAAGTGAACTTGCCCTACCTTAGAATTAATTAAGTACTGTATTGCCAAGTTTTGAAATAGGTAATGGGTAATTATCTATGGGAATGTTGTTTACTTATCCTTACCTACAATTTAGGAGATTAAATCTGAGCCTCCTAAAGTTGACTGTGCCAATATATTAACAAATGTTTTTTATTTTCCTCCTCCAGTTTGTGAATGTTTCCTTTCTCCGTTCCTTGCACAGCTTTGGTCTAGGTAGTTTCCCACACTGGTAAAGGCTGAGCAAACCCGTGGTTCAATCTGAACAGGGTAGCAGGTCATTAACAGCTCTTCTCAGTTATTACCCTTCCACACACTCCACGTAACTTTCTGAGGAATTTAAAGCCCATTTCTTTAATTCCTTGTAAGCTAATCAGGCTAGGTTGCAGGCACAAGGCCATCACAGTTCGGAAAGTTTAACAGTAATTTGGAAAAAGTAATAGAGCTGCAAGTCTGAACTTTGTAAAAAGATCTAATGTTACTGCAGAAATCAGAAAAACACAGAGGCTTCAAGGGTCTGAGTAAAATGTGAGCAGGCACTAAGCATCAGAAGGTATGGATAATGACAAGCTAATAGGCAGCTTTTCAGTATACTCCATTCTTTAACCTGAGGTAAAAATTACTCTCCCTGGAGACATATTCCTGAATAATGACAGCATGGATAGACATATCCATTTAAGTTGAACTGCTGAAGAATCAATGAATGTGGTATGAACTGGCTGTTCATACTAAAGTGTCTGGGCTGGAAAAGGCAGTCTCAAGCTAGAAGAAACAGCTAGCTGCATCAGATTATTTTATTTAAAAAATTTTGTTATTACTTATGTAGGGTAAAAAGCATTTTAAAAATGAATTCCTGGGATTTATCGATTTATTTATCTTGTTCACTGTATATGCTCCTCGTCAAGCCTAAAAAGGAAAGCTTCCACATCTCTCTAGAAAACCATTCTGCAATTACCTTCTCCTGATCAGTTTAATTTCACCAACATGTTTTCACTGGTACCCCCTGAGCTCTAGGTGGATCTTACCCACTGTTCTTACAGTACATTGTTGCTAATATCAGAGGTACCCCTCCCATGCAAAAATAGTAAATTTAAAAAAAAAATTATAAAAAAATAAAAATAAAAATAAAAGGGGGCAGAAAGGACAAGATGACTTGCCAGGTTTCTCATTAAATAGACAAAACCCAAGGCTTCAATTCTCCTCCTTATGTAGTTTGCAGTAATGGACTGAAAAGCCCGTAGAGGAAAACAGCCAGCCTCTGGCTCAGAGAGCTCCCTGGCTGGCAAGCAGTTTAATGTGTGTGGATCTTCAGCTACTCAGGGGGGGCCAGAAAGGGAAAACTTCTTATTCAGATGTAAAGTCATTCCTTCCTATCTTGTCCCCACTCTCTCCACTGTGCAAAAATATCCTGGGCCAGAGACAACAGGAAACTTCAGAGGGAAAAAGGGCTTGGGGGATGAGGCATTAATCATTGTCTGTGTGTCTTTGTTGCTATTGTCCCACCAAGGGCAATCCCAGAGGGCAGCAGTAGGACCATTGGATTCCTGGAAAGTTCTGCCTATCAAACATCTCAGCGAGCCCCATTTGCTCAGGTGTGTTCAGAGCTGATAACACAAGTGCAAGCAGCTCTGAAAACAAAAGGAGACCTTCAGACTACTCATTCACTCAGTCACAGAATCAGGAGACAATTAATATTGTATAAGAAATGCTGATGACATGTTGGATGTGAAGAAAAGAGGTTTCCTTACCAAAGAGTATTTTATCTTTCAATTAAATAGATATTCTTCAATTTCCACATAATGCTGTTGCTAGCAAGTCTGCTATTTGGCATGGTCTCTGTCTGACTCGGGCTTAGCTGAACATAGGTGCTGTCATTCAGACAGAAATATTTTTCCCCTGAAACATGTATAAACATTATCTGCCTCCTACTTCAGAGACTGCTTTTAAAAGATTTCTTCCTGGAAATCTATAAAGCTAATAAGAAGTATTCTTCATTGTTACTAGTGATCAGACGAGTTAGATCCCAAAGATAAGGCAAGTTAAAGAGATAAAGGTCTGTCTCTCCCACATGCTCAGCGTATATCAAACCTCAAGGTCGATGTGGAGGTAACAAATAGTACATGCAGAAAGTCAGCCAAAGAAAGCTTTGAGCTGTGAGATTTGTGAGTTACTTTAGTGAGTGCATTATTGTCCTGGTGAGAGCACAGTCTGGTCCCCATCATCACTGCAGCCTGCACTACCCTCAAAGCATCCCCCATGCCTGGCCTTGTACCTCTGTCCCTGCAGAGGGACTGGGGCAGGACGTCTCCTCCAGGGAATACACAGAGCTTACATGCATAAAGCAGCCATCTGACAGAGATGTTCCTCTGCATAAAAGCTACAGAAATAGCAGCTGTTCTGCAGAGAGGAAAAATAAAAGGGTTTGGTTCAGATGCCAGTCCTAAACCTGAGGTTTTCCTCTTTTTTTCCCTGACTATATTCTTGCGTGACCTAAAAAACTTAGACGTTTTGCTTTCATTTGCTGTAGAGGGTTTTTTCCTATTTAAAAAAATATGTACTTCTGAGAAATATTTTATAATGTAAATGGACTTCAGCAGGCTGCATGCCTAAATTGGACTTGCTTTTTTATTTCAGCTTGTCCACTAATGGTATTACTAAGTCTCCAAGGATCTACCTTGTACTCTTAAGTCCTCTATTTTTTCAATATTTTGATTTCTACTGCAAGATACCTCCAGGTCACATTGGTGAAAAAAAGGGAAAAAAAGGTGGGAAAGTTGAGCCCACACATTAAGAGATACAGATGAAAAATTCTTGGACCATAACTTTATTATGTGATATAAAGTACATGAACCACTTTAAAGAGGGTTAATAAATTTTTTAAATTTTAATACATTGATATGGTGCTGTCTCATTTTTTTATAATGAGTCCCACTCATCAATTTTATATTCCTAGCTGTTGCAAAAGCCACATCTATGTTAGTATTTTGTGCCTATGCACTCTTGTTTAAAACTCATTTAAAAGGTTTTTAGAGATAATACTGTGAACAGTTGGTTTTGTCACCAACTCATTGATTTCATTGAAGTCCCACCGTGGAATCTTTTTCCATACATGAAAACTCCAATTCTCATTTTAAGGGCATTTCTAGACCTCACAAAGGAGAGTTCAAAACCAGCACTAAAGCATAGTCTAAGTGTCCAGGGATCAATAGGCAAAGAAAACAAGTTCCTCCAGTTAATACTTGGAATTTTTAAAAGCACTCAAAGGTGTTTCAAACATTTTGAACTGGAATATGTAAATATGTAATATGTATGTAATATGTAAATATGTAAATATGTAAATATGTAAATAATAATGCATTTTAATTTGCAAACTGACTCACACAAGAATCATTAAGAACACTGACCCAAAGTTTATAGGTTACATGTTCTCATTTCTGATAATGTATTCAAAATGACGTGGGGGTTTTTTCCTAGTTAATGCCACTTGACAGTAGGTCACCAGGTTTTTGACTGATCATAAAATCCTCATGAAGAGGAAATAGATGCTACTGGAATATCTACAGAAGATCTTAATGTTCAAAAACCTAATACTGCCTATTTTTCAGCAGCAGAAAAATAAAGTAATTTCTTACGTATGTTGTCATTTACTAAAGGAGGCTAGGAAAGTTTTTGGAAGAGTCACTTCATCTACATGGAAATTCTCAGAAAGCACAGGTGCTCTCTCACCAGAAATGCCAAGCCACTTCCACACTTACATTTAATTTATTTTTTTTGCATATATGTTATATATAAATGTATATGTGTAGTGGTTTATATGTGTTTCTTTTTACATATTCATATATAAATTCCTTTTCTTGTAAGGATGAAATCAATACACCTTTTTGATTTCTTACACTCCAAATAGAAGACATGCAGCTGTGTCGGACATGAAAGCAACCAGACACAGATTATATTTTCATGGAAATAATTTCAGAACAGAACCGATTGAAATAATTCTGACAAGCATTTTCAGATCAGATATCTGCACTAGCAAGTGTGAGTGCTTCAAGAAGAGCTGTGGGTCCTGTACTAACAGGTTGCCACTGCAGGAGCCTGATGCCAGGTGAGATCCTCAGGCTTTTGCTGAGCTGTCATTTACATCTGACTGTGCCCCAGCTCCCGACATTACCAACAGGCAGAAAGCACAGCCAAGGTGCAGGAGCATGTAGAAAGCGTGTCTGGCATCCCTGCTCTTTTTTTTTTTTTCACCCACTGGTTAAAAAACTGATGTGAGCTGAAGGGGTAGCAGACTTAATATTGCTGTTTCTGCCCAGAGGGACCTGAGCATGCATCAACCAGGTCCAGGCAAATCACCTTCAAAATTCTCTGAGCACAGCCAGCGGGCTGCTCCGGGCCAGAACTCCCTCAGCCAGCCACAGAAACAGTGTGGCATAATCAAATATTGCCTAGGATAGAGAGAGGTCATGAGCAAACAGGGCTCGTGGAAAAAGGAACCTGGGCTCCCTGTCCTCTTCCCGTTCTTGCATTTCAGGACTCAGTGCAAAGGGGAGTGGGTGCAGGTCACAAACCTATCCCCTGGCATTTTTGACAGATTGCTGTGCTTGACTTCCACCCTGCTGCATTGCTTTTGTGAGATCATCCATTTTAAAGGATGTTGCATGAGGACACAAAACATCTAAGGACAGATTCTCCTAGCTCCCAAAGCCCAGAGGTTCAGTGTTGTCAACCATAAGTTTTTAACCCAAACGGCTTGCTGAACTCCCAAAATGTTACTCAGGTTCTATTAAATAATGAAACTTTAATATTACTATCTATGCTATTTGTGTAGCTCGAAACATCAGTTAATAATTATACTCTCATTTACACAAGTCCATGGCACAGTTGGGCTTGATTTTCTCAAAGGTCTTTTCCAAACTTAGCTCTTCTATGAGAACAATTCTATGATACGGACACTCACACAGAGGTTGTACTTGTCCAGTCATCCTCAGTACTACGATACACCAGAACCAGGACGCTTTCATCCTCAGTATTTTCAACTCCTACAACCAGAGAGCCATCTGTCTGAATTTTCAAAACCATGTCCCTAAAGTAAGTTTCTGATATCCAGGCAGATGGCTCAAATTTCCCAAGTCCTAAGAACCCAGAAGCTCCCAGACAAAGTTGCACCTACACAGCACTCCTGAATGTTTTATCATCATATTTCACCCTATACATATAAAGTTAAATCTCAAATAACCTTAAAACGATGTCTCCTGGTAAAAAAAGGTCTCCTGAAAGCAAACAACCAAGCAAGATGCTGAAATTTTTTTTATCAAAGCCAAAAATTTTAAAGGCCTAGAAGTCTTACACAGTCCCAACTGGCATTACCAACTCTGATAAAGATGGGTGTCCTAAGCAAACTAAAATTCTGTTAAGAAGTTGGGCTTGCAGATAACATTTCTTTCCTGAGGAGAAAAGGACAAGAGTTTTAGACTGCCTTCTCAGAAGTAGTGTCTCATCGTATATAATTTATATATGTAAAGGGTACTCTTTTACATTTTTATTTTTCTTCATTTCTGAAGTGCCTTGAGTGCTGACATATTCCACATGTTGAAGGAAGATGAGAAATGTTACCAAAAAAAAAAAAAAAAAAACCCAGAAGTGGTGGAAAGTAGTGCTTACTATGGCCCTGCACAACATCTAGCACAAGTGGGATCTTAAGCTGGAAACAACTGCCATTATCTGGTTCCTCTCTGTCCCACCTCACCATATGAAACCAGAAAACTTTACAGTCAGCATTAGTTAAATCTTACCAGGTTCTACTCCAGGTGGAACCCAGACAGTTTAAATGAAGAGATTATTCTTTTACATTAAAGAAAAAATTCTATTTCTACATTTAAATCTGCAGAATGCAAAAATAGTACCTCATAATTAGTGTGCCGATGAAAGAGATGGCATATATCGGTCCCAGATCAGTCCTCTGAAGGTGCTCATCTGAAGACAGTCTGAGACCAGCAGCTCCCAATATGCTCTGTGGAAGTTCTTAGTTCTAATCTCTGCTGCAAGTAAGAAAAAGAAATGCTAAGGAACTGCCTGTGACATATTCACAGAGATCAGTCCAGTTTTGAGAAGGGGGCATAGCCTCATCTGTTAATGAATCTGTGTTCATTAAGAAAGCCTGAATTCAAAGCAAAACATCTGTTAAATAATAGGCAGAAAGGAGAGCAAAACAAAGAAAGAAAACAAACAAAAAAAGAAAAACAAACAAACAAACAAAGAACAACAACAAAAAAAAACACAAATAAAAAAAATCTAAACCAAAACCTAAAAACCTGCGCAACTTTACTTTTGCATTTCTTCTCCTTTATGTGTTTTTTTCATTCCCAGAAGTGCTGCTCAGTGGTTACCTGAAGCCATTTGACTTCCCATTCCTTTTCAAATTCCTAGGCAAACTAAAAGCAAGAACTCAGAAACATTTCTTCTCTGCAAATTTCTTGGTTTTGTGTTCATTAAAGGATTTGCTCTATAAAACCTGGCTCTCAACATCCCCAGCATAGTTGTCTGAGCCAGAGCTGTTCACATTAACTTATTCTCAGCAGAGAACATCAGGAACATCATGGCACAATTCACCTTCTTCAGCACAGCTATCCAAGGTGCAACTCAGCTGTTTAAATGTAGGTATCTAATGGTATTTTTGATGCCCCTAGGATATTTCCCCCCGTCATGTCCCTGCAGGACACACAGCTCCCATAGCCCAGCCAGCCCAGTGCAGATGACATGAATAACTTAAGTTTGTAGTTTTAGTCTGGAGCACTAGAGAAATTTTGAAATAAATCCCCACACAGTTCCCATTTACTATGTTCCAGGTTGTTTAGCAGAGAGCTTCTGGTGTATGCTAACTGGTTTTGTTAAAAGGTTTATAACTTAGCCCACTGCACATTTGCAGTACCAGGAATGTATGAGTTCGTACCCATGACTGGTCTTTCAGACCATTTCAAAGTAGACATATTAGGGACACCTTAATCAGGGACCATACTAAACCTGTGCTGAAGTAAAATACCCAGATTACACAGAGGGAAATTTTTAAGCCCCCAGCACCAGATGCTTTCATCTACTGATCTGCTTCTGTCATGCTTCATTCCTTGATAAGCCATGTCCCATCCACTGAGGGGTGCATTAATTCATGAGAAATGAGAATTATTCACTTGTTAATGATTGTATTTACTGTAATTCTCTGCTTTCTCTGCTCTATCTTTATCTCTCAAAATAACAGATACAACAATTAGGTGATTTTATTATTTCAGTGAAGGACAAAATATCAAAATAATTTATCAATTATCTAAATGATAATTTTAGAAGGTGCAGCCAGGTCCCAGACTTGGACAATGGTGGGAAAGGCCATTGGAACTGCAAGCAAAAACCCTGGTTTCCTACTACCTGTCAGGAGTTAAATGTCTTAAACCGACACAACAACAAAGAAGAAACTGTATAAGTGGTTACCCCTTATGATGAAAATTAACAGAGTCAATTTTGGTTCCAAGAAAATAAAATTCCTATAATAATTTTATTTTTCTTTAACCTTGTAGACCTAAAATCAATCAGACCTTTGATATAGAATTCAGACATTTATTTTTTGGCCACTTATCTCAATTAAGCCTTACTGCTAATTAAAATTACAACTTTGAAAGAACAGGTAAAGGCACTGGAATATTTGTGTGATGTGTTAGCCCTTGAGGACCAAAGCCAATCCTTGTTGAGGAACATGAAAACATGCTTTTATTAAGGGATTCCAATCCAATTAAATCATTCCAAAACTTACAATTTTGTAGCTGGTAGCATGACTCATTTATTTGATTTGTTATGAAACTATCTAGCTTTCAGCTTTTTTAATCAATATCAGAAGTCACTTTTATACTTTGGCGGTCAAAAGGCTACCTTATGCTTTTGGCGGGCTGTTGCAGTCTGTCTCACAGCAGACGGTTCTTGCTGAACACGTGCAATGGGGATTTCCCCTCATACACCTATCAGAAAAGAGAAAAGTTCTTTGAAGTCTAAGGCCTTTGCATTCCCTTACATGCATTTGCACTTCTGTTATGTTCTACTGAAAACACTCACATTTGGCTACTTAAGATGGGTACACTGAAACATGATTTGGATTGGGAAATCTGAATTGTATCTGAAAATGCAAAAGCACTATGGATTTCTCCTTGCACAATAGAGTTTTGACAAATCGTAGCAGAACCCTATCCCTCCAGTCAGTCACTTATTCTGTGCAGGAATCTAGCCATGATTGCAAGGGTCATCTCTCAGAATCACTACACCAGCCAGATAAATTTGCCTGTAATACCAGTAAGTAACATATCAGGCTTTTTTTCCCAGCTCAGTTCAACAACTGGGCCCCCAATGTTTCATTTGAAACTCAGCTCAAGAGTCTAACAGGCAGAGTGCAAATGTCTGCAACAGTCAGTGAAATGTAAAAATGTAAAGATTCTGTAACTTAACTTGGCAGACGACTTTGATAGGAAGCTATCCCAAGCTAGATGTATTTTAATGCCATCAGTTTCTCTCCAGCTATTACATGGAGATTTACTTTTCTAAATGCCTTCTATAAGCTTCCAATGTAAAGCTTTTAACAAACAAACAAAATCTTTCATCTATAGTTATACTAAAGTTTAAAGTTGTAAACAAGGTCTGCAATACTAGGTATAGCTGCTGTCTCTCCTTTAAAGATGGTGGTAAAAAGCAGGTAATTGACTTTAGGTACTCAATTATGTGAAAGAAAAGATTCTTCTAACCAAGACATAAATATACTAAGAAGCTTTTCAGAGTCTGAATTAAGAAGACAGGGAAGATTCATAAGTCTCATTAAGAGAAACATCACAGAAATAAGCACCAGACAGCCATAAAAGACAACAGTTAAATAGTCTCTCTCCCAATTCAGGGTTCTGTATGCACTTACAGCTATTCTTTTTTTATAACTGCCTGAGTTAATGGATAAATCAATTATCTAATTGTCGGCACAGGGACACATCCTTACAAGTTCTACCTGTCTGAATTTGTTTGCTGAAGAGACACTAAACTCACTTGAATAAGCTGGTATCCTTATCAATGCAAAAATTCAAGAAAGCAAATCAGAGCATTGCTGTTTGAGGTGCAAATATATATCTAGTTTGGAATTCCTCTATTTAAGAATTGATTTTTCTCATTTTTGCTGCATGCTGACAGTGTCAAGAATCAGTCTGGGTATGTTAATCATCACCAAAATGCCATCATGTTCACTGCACTGCTCCTTCCTTCTCTGAATGTCAATGGCAAATGCTTAAAATCACCCTGACTAACATGTGCAATATGCACAGGCAAAAGATGCCAGCTGGGTTCACAGAGCAGTACACAGTCCATCTCACCAGTTAAGCACCATAACTTGAGTGGAAAACAGGCAGTGAAACAGAAGGTGTACAGTGAAGTATCTCTGAAAACCATCTCTGAATTGCTGCTTTACTTGAGGATGTCTCCCTCTAGCCTGCATTTAATCCATGCAAATGGATCAAATCCCAGAAGCATATTTTAAAAAGCAAAACAGACTTAGAGGAATGTTTGAAATCCAGCACTCCAGAGAGACCCACCTACCTGCCCAACAATACTGTATCTCCTGCAACATGCCAAGTTTTTTAACTGTGCCTGTAAAAATTTGAATGTCTTGGATAAGGTTTTAGTTCCATAACACACAAGGACTTCTTGATACAGATAATCCCATCTGTGCTATATTGTGGCAATATCAGCCTAATCATAAATTGAATTCAGAAGGGCTCTCTTCTGTTTCCAGACAGCACTTTTGATCTAAGGTTTTATACAGCTAGCTACTGAAATAATGACTCACAACCATCCCTTCTAAAATAGAGGGGAAAAAACAAAGGCACAGCTAGCAGTTAAGTACAGGTTAATTTTACACAACTTGCTGCCCCACAAGGCCATGCAGGTGAGTAGCTGATGTGCCGTTTGTCCTCAGCTGAGCACAAAACCTGAGCATGAAGGACTCCCCCTACACACCGTTCCCAGAAATCAGACTACAAAATGACAGCTGGACTGTCTAGTCCCTTAACAGAGGCTGGAGACCAAAACCAGGGACACTTATCAGTGCTGTTTCTGGGGGTACAGCATCAAGCACCTCTACACCAGCTAGAAAAAGGGTCTGCAAGGAGAGGGAGGAGGTAAAAGCAAACCCCTGCATAAGGCTCTGCTCAGAAACAGCCACTTTAAGCTTCACCTCCTCTCCCAAACTACTCACTCTGGGTTTCCACAGCATACCAGACATTTACAGGACTAGGAAAGTCACCCCCAGTCCCAAGGCTTGCTGGAGATTTCAAGACACTAGTTAAAAATTTTAGTTTCAACAAAAAGCAAATTCAAGTGCAAATAAAGACTCTGATAGAGGCTTTATAGAAAATATTAAAACAGCATTGGTAATATGGCTTTAAAAACCTTACTGGCCCTTTAAAAGATTTGGATTGAAAAGTAAAAGCTCTTAAAACATTCAGCTTGAAAGAAAGCATAAAAAGCAGAATAAGCTTTTCTGCCAAACTGAGATCTTGTAGCCTCCTCTTCCTTTCATCTACTCCTTATAACCTTCCTTGTTTTTCTGTTAGACATATCCTAGTCACACAGATGTGGCACTAATCACAGGGTAGGAGTTGCCAGCTGCCTGGATAAAGCTACTCTGACATTATCCCATCAGGTACCCAACAGTGACTTAGGAGATATAACCATTTAGCTGACCCCTTTGTAAAGAAACAGGTGCCATCTGGGCATGCTGGGAAATCCTTTCTAATGCAGTCAGCTCCACCTACACCATTCAAGGTTAAAAAAAAGGCTTGAAGTGGAAAAAAAAAAAAAAGGCAACTCCTATAATTTCACACACTGATGTTAGGCACAAAGTGCTGAGGCTTCCAGTGAAAATCTCGCTTGCTGAAGATAATTACGGCTTAGCATTTTACCCTAATAAAAAATATTTCTCTGTTGAAAAATAAAGATTATTTGGGAGGGCATCAATTGCACTTTGTGTGTCAGACTTGATTTTAGTTTAAGATCTACATTTGATGACACTTCTGCCACAAAGCTTGGGCACAGGTAAAGAATCATCAATATTCTTCCTCTGAAAACCATCCAAATTTCCAGATATTGAAGGAACCCAGAGGGGTAAATCTTTAAAAGTTTTCAAAATTTGAAATTTTGAGCCATGAGGATGACAGGGAACAACAAGCCATGCCAAAGCCAGGCACAAGAAACCTGTCTTCCTACCTTAGTGCTACACCAGGCAAAAAAAAGGTGACCTGCACTGTCACCCCTGGTGTGGATACTGAGCGTGTCACGGCAAGTGTTTGACTTGCTGGGTGCCATGGCTCCACAGCCTCACTGCCCTGCTCTCTGCTCCCCAGAGAATATATCTCCTTCCTTCCCTGCCCTTGCCACCCCACACTCCTGCTCTCACTGTCCACCCCTTCCATTCCAAGCTGGACCAAAGGGTAACTGCGCCAGCTGGGCCTGGCAGAAGGTGCCAGGAGGGCAGTCAGGCTCCACGCTGCCAGAAACAAAGATTCCGCATCACTCAAGCCAGCCTGTGTTTTATGCTGAGAGTTTCATCCATTAGCAAGAGCTGCAGCTTCAAATCATATCTCAGGACTTCTGCTCATGGTTTCTTGTGTCTCAGTTACTCACCACAGAGACCCCTGTACTGCCAGCAATATTGCATGCTTGAGCAGGTCTCCTGAAGGCATGCAAGAAATGCAAAGAATGAAGTCTGAACTTTCTCTTCCTCCCGTGATTCTCATTTCATGGGCTTGGCAGCACTACAAGCCTCCTTTACACCCTTAAATATTAACACAGCTATTCTCTTAATGTGGGATTCCTCATTATCATATGAATAAATGATTAATTGTCACTGTACCAAACAAGTGCAACTTTTATAACTCTATGAATCAGCACTGAGCCAAACCCTTCAAGAGTAGTAAGAGTTTTCAGGCATTTATTGCACTTTATTGCTTCCTGGATCATTTAAAAGAAGTCACTGACAAACAACTGTTTACACAGGCTTGAAAGTTTACCACGAATGTACTGAGCAGTTCTGTATTTCAAAATGCAGACAAACTTTCTTTCTCAGCAATTTAACAATGGTTCTTTGGCAGAAAACTCCATGGCTTGTCCAGCAAATGCTACTATTTGTGATGGGACATCTTGTGTATTACCAGAAGATAATTTTAATCAAACTTTGAGCGTAGTTTTAAGTACTGTTCTAACAATCATGCTGGCTTTGGTGATGTTCTCCATGGGCTGCAATGTGGAACTTAAGAATTTCTTGAGCCACATAAAAAGACCGTGGGGTATATTTGTGGGTTTCCTTTGCCAGTTTGGAATTATGCCTCTCACAGCCTTCTTGCTCTCTTTGGCCTTTAACATCCTTCCTATTCAAGCTGTTGTGGTGCTGATCATGGGATGCTGTCCAGGGGGCACAGCTTCGAATGTCATCGCCTACTGGGTGGATGGAGACATGGACCTCAGGTAAGAGCAGCCGTTCTCTAAGCATTTCATGTGGCTCTTTATATTGTAAATTTTACATTGAAAAGGACTGTCTGATCTGTCTGATGTTTTTCTTAGCTTCCTAGCACATGCATGCTGGTTTCTCTTTGTAAAGATGGTTAGTTACTGTAATTGCAGTAAATATAAGCAGAATAGCAAATATCCTTGGTTCATTGGGAATTCATGAGGAAGATATCACAACACAATTGTGTGCATTAGAAAATATCTTTATTATAAAACTTCAGATCCTGGAGCAAATATCATTTATGAGGACATTTAAGATAACATATGTTATGAAAATTTTGCCCAAATTAGAATTACTTCTCTTTCTCCCAAGAGTTTGAGTAGTAAAAAAAAAAAAAAAAAAAAAAAACAATAGAATTTTAAAATCAAAATTTTCTGGAGAAATTAGGGGCTATGCAATTTTTCTTGAAGTAATGCTTCTTGAAAAAGACCTCTGGGGGAAAAACATTTTCTTTTTTTTTTTTTGTTTTTAAAATTAAAAAAAAAAAAAAAAAAAAAAAAAAAAAAAAAAAAAAAAACCATAGAATTTTAAGATTTTTAAGATCAGAATTCTCTGTAGAAATTAGTGGCTATGCAATTTTTCTTGAAGTAATGCTTCTTGAAAAAGATCTCTGGTGGAAAAACATTTTCTCTTTTTTTTTGTGTTCTATACAATGAAAAGACAGGCATTTATTTTCTCTTTGGGAACGAGTTCTAATGAACATCACTTGTGATTATCCTTTCTGCTACTGGAACCTTACGCAAAGTCCTCAAACTGAGGGAATATTTTACAGGCTAGAAACCACTACTTAAGACAGCCTTGCATACTGGGGACAATGAAAAACCCTACTTTGTGGCAAAGTCTTAATGACAAAGTGCTATGAACTCAGAAACTGATGTGTAGGGCACCTGACATGGCCTAGGATATCAAACACACAGGAGAAGTGAACACTACTCTTGATGCAAATTCCATGGGGGATTCATTAATTCTGAGAGCCTTTAAAAATAAGCCATCTCTTTATTTTTATGTCCTGATTACTTTGGTTTAAAATAAATGGGATAATTTCTCTCTCTCCTACAGAGTAAAATAAATTGGAGCATTCATTCAATTTATCATATGCCAGTCTTAACTAGAAATGAAAAAAATAGTAGAAATAAGAAAGTTGTGGAGGTAGGGTAAATAGTTTAAGAATGTTAATATTTGTACCTTTAATATGACATTTTTCCATCCTTTTAAAATAGTGAACTTTACTGTCACATACATGTGTTAATGTAAAAAAAGTTTTCAAATTATGAACAAGGTCAGCTCTACTAGTCATGGACTTCCTCATTGTAGAGGAAAGATCTATGATATTAAGGACTGTAAAACTTTTAATTTCAATTAATACAGGTCTAAGAAATCACAGATTGGAAGATCTTGAGTACAAGTCTGAAATTTGGTTCTAACCTCTCCTTGGAAGAATAAACTGAGCTAAACCGTGCTTGGTCAGCTCTGTACCTTCAGAGTTGCACCACTGAAATCTATGGTAAAAGTCAAAATTTATAACACTATAAACATGAGTAGGATTTCTATCCCATTATGCTGACAGAGGATAAAGTTAATTGAAAATGTCTTTCAAAGGTTATTCTTCAGGTAAAGACCTCTACCTTAAGAATTCAAAGGCTTTTCATCAGTACCTTTGTGACAAAGATGCAGGGACCAGAAGATACAGGAGGTACAGCAGATTGCCAATGCTTGCCTTCTTCTGCCATCTTCTCTTCTCAGAGAAAAAATAACATTAGAAGTTGTGTGGCTGGTTTCTAGAACCACCACAGTATTAAAGAAACCATATCAGACACTGTTTTGGTTTTAACTGCAATATTTTATGATTATACATTACAATACATGGTCATTATCTACAGTTCTGCTTCAAAACCTCTCTGTGCAAATAGACCACAAGCTGGAGAAGGAATTAGTTTTATAATTAGTATTATAATCACAGTCAGGTGAAGTCTGATGTTTCATATCTTTCTTAGTAAATCAAAGCCAGCTGATATCCTCTAATGCTTCCCCATAGAGACATATCTTGATATTTCACAAAAACAACTGTTTCTGTGGAAACAGGGACTGGGTTTAGAGGATGACCAGACCTGGATAAGGAGGTACACTCAGGGACAGTACAAACATACAGGAAATACAGAGGTAGGAAACATGATGGGTTTTATCCATTTAGGACTTCACTAAACTTTAACTGTTGCCCATGACTCTTTCTCTGTAGGAGATTTCTATAGGAATTCTTCTGCCAGAGGCTCCTGCAAAATCCAATGACTCTAAAGCAGAGAGTGACAGAAACCAAAATTAATGCAGGTATTCCTGTGGTTTCTGCATAAATTTTTCTAGATTTCTCTGGATCTGCTCAGTTTGTGGACCTGGATCAGTAGTGTCTTTTATGAGGACAAGCAAGAAAAAAAGAGAAAAAGAGATTCAGAAGAAAGCTTCCAAAATTTCTTAATAGAACCCTCTCTCAGTATTTTTATATCAGAAAAGTGAGATTTGCAGACATAATTTTATCCATTGTATTCCAATTCTGAGAGTTTCCTCCTTATTTTAGATGGCTTGCCTTTTCTTCGTCATTCCTGTAGAAGAATGCATCTTTTTGTACAACAGAAAACAGAAACATCTTTGCAAAATGCAGCAAGAATATTTGTGCTAAGCCTCACTGAGAAATCCTTAGCACCTACTCTTTGGCCTAGAGCAGAACAAACCAGAAAAGGAACTTTTATTATTTCACACATCTTAGACAATGAAATGGATTTCTATGTTGTTGAATTCAGAGTGAAATTTAAACTCTCTAGGACTGCTGGTGCAATGGAAAACTCCATTTGACGTCCATCTCTGCCCTTGCTCCCTGTGCAGGGATCCATCCTCTCTGAAACCAGCTGGACAGACAGCATGGAAACAGACTTTCCAACAGACCTTCCTGCTGGCCACCTGTCTGACTGCCTCCTTTGTACCAAAAGTTATGGTTCTGTGCCTGCAGAACACCTTGATGTTTCACGTTCTTTTCTTTTCAGCAGAAGCCATTGCTTTCATTTAGCTTTTCTCTAACCTGATAAACAGGATAAGTTGTGTTTAGCCAGCAGTATTTCTTGCACAACCTTTCTCAAGGTGTGAAGTGGTACTAAGAAGATGAGAAAGGCTATGGGCTAGCATGAGATGAGCTGTCACTGTAAGCAATTTCTTTGCAGCATCAGCATGACAACTTGCTCCACGCTGCTTGCCATGGGAATGATGCCACTTTGCCTCTTTATTTACACCAAGATGTGGACTGAATCTGATGCAATTGTTCTCCCTTACGACAGCATTGGTGAGTCCAGTGAACCAGCACTTACCCTTCTGTCTACCTTGCCTTCAGTGACAACTACCTCTATACCATCATCCTGCAGTCAGGAAGAAATCACCTCTGATTATTAAAAATATTCCTCTTTCTACTTTATCATAACTTCCTTGGGCATTAGGTACCAAAAATCACTTCACATCATCCTCAGCTCTCCCAAAGAAAGATTTGAAGCCATTATAAATATTGTACAGATAATTATGACAAGATTGTGCATGGTTTTTTTTCTAAATTTTTTTGAGACCTGCATGGTACTGGGATAAGAATATTGAGTAATTCATATAAAAGTAGCTTCTTCTCCTGGATGAAAGTGTTTGTAACAGCTTTAAGACAAAATCCTGCAAAGTGCTAAATGCTGAGGCCATAATCTGGCAAAATACTTAAGCACACGTGGATAATTAAGCAGGTGATTAAAACTGCTGAGTCTCTTTGAAAAGCTGCAATCTACACTGCCAGGAGAGGCTTCATTTGACTTCCTGTCAAAAATTTCATCCAGCTACAAAGGGAAAATAGTTAAAGTATTTAGAAATACATGCTCCAGTGCTTTGCGAAGCTGTGGCCCTAGTGCTTATCAAGTGCAGTTCCATGTTATGCTAATCTTAAAAGCCAGTGGAATCACTTTCACATTCTTCAACTTCACTTCCCATTGTCCTTGGGGAAAAACAAAAATCACACACGTTGCTTCTGCTTTCAAAATAAATACTGGAGGGAAAAGGCCAAAACAAAAGAAGCTCTGAACCGGTTGCTGATACGGTACAGTAGCGGAACACCTGCAGACAAAATGAACATTTAATGTAGCTACTCACATCACAGGATGGTGATGATTAGCACACTCAAATTTCTGTCTGCCTTTCTGATGCAGGTGAATGAGCATGTAGCTCAGCAGAATGGCAATTACTTCAACAGCCTGCCAAAGATAACAGAGTCCATAGAAAAGCAAACGTGCAGGTGGGGGTAGAGTGTGTGTGAGTGCCTGGGGAGTGCACACCAGAAACACCTCCTGAAGGGCTGCTCCATGCCCACAGCCACTCGACATGGTGTCTGTCCCATGGTGAGCTCCTGCACCATACATGGTCTTAACTTCTCTCTTCTTTTTTTACAGGGCTTTCTCTGGTAGCTCTCATAATTCCTGTTTCGTTTGGAATATTTGTTAACCACAAATGGCCTAGTAAAGCGAAGATCATACTTAAGGTAGGATATATAAGGCTGAAGCATGAGCAATTATGGACAAATTATGGAATCAGTGTCACCTCTTGAGCATTAAATTGCTATTCATAGTATCTGACTTCATAAGAACTGGAAAGCTTTCAGCAGAAAACAAATGAGGTGCTGTGGAAATGTATTGCTTTTCCCCTGCACAAGCATGCATGAGTTGCATGCATTATTAGAAACCATCATTATCTAAAGAACCTACTTTTGTCTTTGGCTGCAACTGTGTTAGTAATTGAGTTCAGTATATAATGCAAACTAAAACTGGAAGGAAAATCATTCAGGTCAATGGAAAGCAGGTTTTCTCTGCAAAATAATAAAAAATTAAATCATTCTGGATCAAAGTGCCTTTCTCCTTTTAAGAGAGTTTCCTGATTTTTTGTAGGTCAATTTTTGACTGTGAAGTCAAATTTTATTAAAAAATAATAAACTGAAAATGTTCTAACTCTTATAAAAACCTAAGAAAAATACTCACAATATACAGCTATTTTTGCAAGATGGTTTCAAATATATAAAAAATATGGGGGTTTTGGAAAAAACTGTTCTCATCAAAATAATGATAATAATTTAGCCACATTTAGGGTAACAGCAAATTAATCACTCTTAGCATTTTGTTTAGGCTTAAAGAGATTTTCAGATGTGCTGAGAACTCTGGGCTTTTACTAACCATTCTTAGTCAACATATATATTATCTAAATTTTCTTAAAGAAAACCAGTCTAGTCACTTGTTTTTCTACCTATATTGTGTTATCATTTCTTTGGTGGCTCAGGCAGCATAGGGCAGAATAAAGTTCTTTCTAAGTCAATTTGTTTTCATTAAACTGCTATCTTATCTTGTTGCATTTTCAAATGCACTCACAGCTTACTATTTCTGTTTAATCAGTTAAGGGAAAAGCATGGACTTGTACTCACATGAAAAGAAACTCTGCCTGATCTCTCAGCAAAGCCCAGTTTCATCCCTTCTTACCAAGTGGGTGAGCAACCCACAGAAGAGCACACTGACAGTTCTCTTTGTGTGGGACAATGAAGCGTCAAGTGAAGATTGAGCCACAGTTGTCAGATTAGGGCCCATATAGTGAGAAATTCAGACAAGAGGACAAAGACAGTGTGCCAGGTGAAAGAAGAGCTTGTCATGGCCAGCCCATGTTTCTTCTTCCTAGGTGCATGTGTTTAATAGCTCAGCCAAACAAAAGCACTTGTTCACTCAGTGCTCTTAAAAATGCTTCAGCCAAAGACTGATGAAGCCACTTCAACGGGAATACATGTTTTAGCTGAGGAATAGATTCTCCTAAACTTAGACTAAGAAGTCTGTCTCTGAGATCCCTGACAATATATGCCATAATGACAGACATTTGACTTGGGTATTGAAAGGAGAGTGAGTTACAACTTTGTTAGGTAAGCAATGATAAAGATCTCAGTACATTCAGACGCAGGAAATAAGATCAACCGCAGCAATTAGGTCCATCTAAAAGGGCTATACAAGCTCATAACTAGTTTTCAAGCACTAATTTTCAGCCCCATTAAAAATTTGCCCCTGCAACTGGCAAATAATTTCCTAGCACTAGCTCACTAGCAATCTAGTGTCTAATTAGCACACACTGTACTAAGCCTCAGAGTGTGATCCACAAAGGGGGGAGGAAAGTGCAGTATTCTACCAACTAGGCTGACAGTTTGCCAGCAACTTTGAGAAATTTTTCTAATGTGTGCACCATTCCTCACTCATATCACACCTGCAAAATTATTTTTTATCTCCAGCCCTAAGTACAAATATAGTCAAGTCTTCAAAAGACTAGTTTTTCAGATATTGGCTACAGATACTTTATACAGCTGTGTCTTGATCTAGAGCCGTAGTCATACCTTGAAGCATATCTCCTGTTTGGGAAAAATGGCAGCTATCTAATCTCTCTGCCTGCTGTGAATTGTATTGCTCTAAAAATTAAGGTTTGTGTTTAACAAGACACTTCAGTGACTCAGAGGCAATCACAGGCATGTTTGACACCATATTTGTTGCCATTAAATTTCCTTGAGGTCTCATTTTTGCAGTATTCTTGATTCTGTGATTCTGATTCAGTCCCTCTTCTTCCCCTTCACAGGTTGGTTCCATTGTGGGAGCAGTGCTCATTGTGCTCATTGCCGTGGTTGGGGGAATACTTTACAAAGGCTCCTGGATTATCTCACCCAAATTATGGATAATTGGCACCATATTTCCAGCAGCTGGCTATTCTTTAGGATTCTTGCTGGCTCGTGTAGCTGGTCTCTCTTGGCACAGGTATTCCATAGCCTTTTTCCAACTGTGCAAAAAGATTTTATTTAATGATTAATCAATGCTGAGAATGCTCCCTAAACATTAGTTATATTAGAGTCACTCATTCACCAACTCTGCTTTTTGCAATGCAATCTGGAGACAAAACTTTTCTTGTGCATATTTACTTACAGATTCTGACTACAGCATTTCCTCCAATCCTTCATAGGTTTTCCATTTGTGTTCCAATGTCATGCACTTCAAACAAGTGAAACAGACCTGACTTCTTAAGTGGGTTGGGACTGCAATAAAACTTCTCATGTAGATGCAGCAGTCTACAATTTAGAGCATCCTTGCAAGAGAGGGAGACAGCGATTGCCACATATGTGCCTTGAAGGTGGTTCACAGTCTTTTACAGCTGCTGAACTGCTGATAATTGGTGGTACCAGCCACAGCTGGAGTGTTTTGTTGACTATGTTTGCTGAAGGATACAATTTTCTTAGTTATCCTTTACATTTTTTGCTTATCCAGATTAGTAAAAAGCATAAGGACCCACTGGATGCTATTTCACAGTTGTCTTTTTATTATTCCCTTTAGATGTCGTACAGTGTCTCTGGAAACAGGCATGCAAAACACTCAGCTATGTTCAACCATAGTACAGCTCTCATTCAGTCCTGAACAACTGGAACTGATGTTTACTTTCCCACTCCTCTACAGCATTTTCCAGCTGTTGTTTGCACTACTAATTTTAGGAGGTAAAGTATAGTGATTTTCTATTATAGCACTAAAATTATCATTATTATTATCAGTTTAACTTTTCATGTATGTGTAGAAAACAAGAAGGGATAAAAACAATTGAATGGGTTTCAAAATCAAAGCATAGCTTTAAAGAAACTGTCTGGAGGTGTTGAAATGTTTTAGCAATACAAGAAAAGAAAATGTTGCATGGCTATATGTTATCACAGCATCTTTTTGGGCAATTTTTATAACTCCTTTATTTAATACTAAACATATATTTATCCTCAGGCTACCGTCTTTACAGAAGGTACCATGTCAAAACAAAGACAGATGTTGAGAAAACGGCACAAAAAGAGGACTCAAAATCAGTTGCTAAAATAAACGGAGGATTTGTATCAGACGAGATGAAATAGACGATTACTTCTTCTCCTACCAGCCGTGAAGATAAAGAATATATGGTTTACTTAAAACTTTTTTTTTCACCTGCTGTTTTTTCATGGAAATATTTAACAAAAGAGGTTCTGCTAATATTATACTGTGAGACTTTAGAATTATTAACTTAAGAAAGATCTACTTTGATTTTTAACATGGTTTTTGCCACAATTGTAGAATCTGGTTTTGAGGCTAATTCCCCACAAATATGTAATGTTTTATTTTGGATTATTAACTAAAAGCAGAATAAAGGTGGGCTATTGCTAAAAAGAAGCAGCTATCAGCAATACCAACTCCAGCCCATAAACCTGCAAATCCATCTACTAGTCTCAGGCCCATACAAAACAAAGAAATCTTGTGACAGTGTCTGAGCAGGGACAGGAGTTTATATGGAACATCTGGTAAACTGAAGATGAATCAAGCATGAAATTGGACCAACACCGATAATGAAATAAAAGTTTCATTTAGGTCAGTCTGGGCAAACTAAAGCACTGTATTAATTGCTTGAAGCATTAATTTATTCTAAAGCTATAATTTTAGCAAGTGCAAGGCACCTTATGACTCCATTTTTTTCCCCAAAGTAATAGAAAGTAATAGAATGTAACAGCCTTGCATCTTCAGTCTGGGTTTTTAAGGTGCTGGAAACAGGAACAGAGAGACAAAGGCAAGGGCGTAAGCCTTGAGCAATTTTAGTGACAGCAGTGACAGCTGCATACAAAGGAGCAAGCAGAGGTTCTGGAAGTGTAAGAAATTATCAGCTTCTGCACTGAAAGGAAGCCATTTGAAAAAGGAACAAAAAATGTCCCTGATTCATCCAAGACTACTTCCACCAATCTTAACATGAGACAGCAGTGCTTGGAGAGAGTTATATATTTTTGTTATTTTATGAGCTAAAGAAATTTGAACCTGCCAGATGTCTATGACATGTAGACATTGGTATGGCTGACAATTTAAAAATTTTATTTATATCAACCACTAATAGAAATAATTGGATGTACACATACATTATACATTGTTCATTTCTGAAAACTCAAGACTACATGTGGAAGTCTCTCCTAAATGTGTCGAGAAAATCAGTGCAATTCTAGGAGAAACAGTGCACTAAACTCCTTGCAGCTGTAATTTTTTAAGGAAACATTCAGTAACATTAGTCCTGCAGCTGTTACATAAAGAAAATATCCAGAGGACTTCAAGTAAATGAGGGAGAAGTTGGCTGACCAAAAAATTCAAGAATGAACTGACTATCTGCACGTAGAAACAATACACCTTTCTGTGATATTCAAGTGGACCATCCAAGGTATGCTGAGGTAATGTGGCAGGGGTTTCACAGAAACAACTGAAATTGTGGAATTTAAGTTCCCAACATGCAGCTTTCCACTGCTGCAGAAACATGGCCAGTACTAAACAAAGAATAAATTATTGTTGTCAACCATATGTGAGAAAAAGAGTCTCAAAATGTTCCTGAGTTCTGTGAGGCTTGAAGCTGCTTTACTTTTGGCAGGGAGATCAGAATGGTCATAACTTCCAAGGAGGAGTTCAACACTGAGTGGGAGTTACTACACAATGAGGTGTTCTGTGTTTCATAGAACAAAGATTAAACAAAAAAATGTGGCAAAAACTGTTATGAAGAAATCATAAATTGTGAAATAACACATTCATCAAGAAAAGGATAAGCTGTTATACGTAACATCTGTACTAAAATATCTTGCTCCTGCATCAGTCAAAAAATGGACAGTGGAAATTAGGATCGTGTCTTTCTTACACACAAAGCTGCTACTCTTCCCCCATGCTTGCTGAATTTCAACATTTCTGTGAATATTTCAAGCAGACCTTGAAAATGTATTGAAGAATAGTAGTTTGTCTTGCTTGTACTCTGTGTGTGTATCTGTGTGTGTCTGTGTGTCTGTGTGTGTGTGTGTGTGTGTGTGTGTGTGTCTCTGTGTGTGTGTATTTAACAAAACTGTATAAACATTGAACTAAATAAAGACAGAAGCTATTTATAATTTTGCCCAATGGAGTAATTTCAAGTGAAAAGAATTGAGACCGAAACTGAACATGCAGACAGAGTTTATAGCTTTGAGATATAACAAAAACATCTCATGTTATGTCAAATGGATATGTTTAATAATCATAGGTCATAGAGTGGTTTGGGTTGGAATGGACTTGGAAAAGTCATGTAGTCCAACCTTCCTACAATGAGCAGGGTTATCTCTAACTAGATCAGGTTGTTCAGAGCTCTATCCAATCTATCTTGAATGTTGCCAGGGATGGGACATCTACCATCTCTCTGGCTAAAATGATGACATTTAGGTGAGCATGAGATATCTGGTGCCATATTTGATACACATTTTTTAATACATGTGTGCACTAAAGGCCCTTGTCCCTATATCCCAAGCTTTACATGAAGCAAAGCCAGCTCAAAGATCTTACCCCAAATATGCCTCTAGAGCTAATCAAAACTGAAAAAAAAAAAAAAAANGGCTTGTTAATGTTGTGAGAAACAGGCTTAGGTTGATGCAACAACTTCTAAATCTCCAGCTGTAGAAGTGAAGTCTGGACAGCACCAGTATCAGATCTTCACTTGTGGAGCTGGGATGTGTAGTGTGAACCGTTGGGGAAGATGTGTCCCCTCCCCAGAAGTGTCCAAAAAGATGTTTGACTATATATAGACCTATAAATGCTGGGATATGGGCTATTTCGTTGCAGGGATCTGGTGGACTCCAACCTTGCAGTTATCGTTGTCTTGGTATTGTCAAAAGGAAAACCCTGGACTGCTGAGATCAGCTTGTTTAACCTGCTCAGTGTCACCTCCTCACATTCCACAGCAGGAACATCCTTTCCAGAAAGGCAATATCACTGAATCACCACTGCTTTTTAAGCAATCTTCCATGCACGGAAACAACCTGTGGATGGGACATTGCAGCTTGTGCAATTTAAAAGCACCATGCGCTGTTGTTCAGGCTAACAAATGCCCATTCTAATTAACTCTTGCACATCTTGGCAATCCTGAATTTACCACAGCTAAGAATTTCTACAATTTACCACATCTAAGAAGTTCTACAGGTTCTAGGCTACCACTGCTAGTTTACTTTTAGATAGCCATTCATGTCCAGAGTGCCTGGGTAGTCCATGACTCTTCTGCAGTGCTGGTTCTCAAGCTGTTGCAGTCAAAACAAGATGAAGCATGTTTAAGGACAGACATCCTGAAAGTTGAAATGATGATTGATTTAATGCCTCACTCATCCTAAGGTCTGTAGTATAAGGCCTACAAAGATGCTACAATCACATTTGCCAAGCCAATCTGTAGCCATAAATCTGGATATAAAGATGCATTCCCTGGTCAGCAAAGAGGAGACACAACACCACAGAGTTAATCATGCCCACTGTCTCAGAATTGCCCATATATATAAAGCAGATTTAGGTGGGCTGATTTAGTCTCAGACAGGGAAAAATAGAACCTTGAAATTATTACCTCTTTTTGTCTTTATTTCTTTATCTGTATAAGGTCTCTCACCATCCAGTTTGTATCCTGTAACCAGGAAGATGGTCTTTGAAGTTGAGAAAATGAAAACTGGACAAAATAAAACTCTATGGTGATTCTAACCTTCTATTATATAACTTCTAATATAACTAATTTCTCATCTGACCTAAAGACAGGTAGAAGAACTGGTTCATTCAGTTAGTGTGGTATGTTAGTCAGAAGAGAGGGTAATGTAGATAGAATTAACAATAAAATTGATTTGCCATTTACATTCCATGAGTTCCTTGTTTCCAACTAATCAGGTTATGATCTTCTAAACCTGCTTTTATAATATCTGCCAGTCAGTATAATTTTTCTCAGCCACAAGTTTTCCAGTATCAACCTTCATCCTTCCCTGGAAAGAAGCAGTCAGTATTGTTAGTAGAAAAAGATAGATATCTCTGGAGAACAAGCCATCATGCTTTTCAGACATCTGATTTAGGGCAGAGAGAATTCTGGAAGGAGATATTGTGCAGAATCAAGCATGAAATTCAGTCACCTGAACACAGGACAAGGTGTTATGTGAGATGCCCTGGGATGTCCTGCCTGGGTTTCTGCTGCCAGTCCAGGAAGTCACAAGCATTCCATAAGTCCTGTGTCCTGCCTGCACCTACTGTGGCCCCACAGCAAATAAAATGGCACCACACGCTTGTTTAATCAGCCTAATCCTCCCCGTGACTTCCCTGTAATTCATCCTTATTTGCAGGGTTTCCTGTGATATGTATGAATTCTATCACAGTCAGATGAAAGGTCAACCCTTCACACGGGATAATTTTAAGGCCATAAGAATACCTTTGCAATATACTGTAAAATATATAATAATATAGAAAAACTAACAACAAAAGTGTTACTTTCAGCTGCCTCTAAGAATTGACCAAAAGTATATCTCCTTAAATAATTTCTCCCAGCCCTGCATCTCCCCCTAGAGTTACATCAGACTTGGAAAGCTCTAGAAATAAAAATCAGTGAGGACATTCTAAACTATGTCTGTATAAACAAAGAGCATATAAAAATTATTCATGATATATTTACTTGCTCATAATGGACTTAAGGGAAAATTAATCAATCCCAGTTTGTCTTGAAAGATCATAAATTAGCCTTCTATCTTAGATGAAGTTAGATTTAGGAAAACATGAAGCTTTAGAAATATTAAATTGAAATGAAGGACATCATTGGACTTCAATTATTTGGGGATTCAGCCATGGAGACTTTTGCCTTTCTAACCACCAGCTGAGAAATCTTTTGTAATCACAGCAAATACTTAAAAGCTTCAAAGAAAGGGAAGGGGAAGCTCAACACTGAAGAAACTTCTTGTTGACTGCAACAGGGAGTGGATCAGCTCCTTTAAGTGGTTCACTTCCTGGTTACTGCATATCCTAGGTATTGTTACGGGAAGGTTTCTGTTCCAGGCAAACAGAATCCAGTTAATTTCCCTTCGAGCACACAAGGCTCATGCACAGTTTCTCATTCGCTGTACTTGTTCCTGGCTATGAGAAATATTAGCAATTACACACCCAGTGTTTCTACTCACACAAATTTAACATTGCTTCATATCTTATAGATGTAACTTAATTGCTTCAGATATACTGATTAGGTCTGCTGATCAGGTATCATTAAGGTAATTTGATACATTCTTTTAAATATGACTGCAGACCTTCTGTCTCCTTCTGCAATGAGTGTAAGTATTACTCATTTGGGAGATTTCATCACAGTTTTTAAATATGCTTTCCCCCATCTGAATTCAAACAAGAAGTGAGGAGGTCATATTGAGATGGTAAGGCCCTGATTAAATAATTTGATGGCACAATTAATTCCCCACAAGTGGAATTAACTGCAGGGGATTAATGAAAATGTCAGGATTACAGGTTGTGCTAGTGATGTGTTTCTAATGTCAGTAGTAAATCTGCTGTAGGTAGAACACAAATTCTTTCCACAAAAGGCTTTTTCTTTAAAAATATACCCTGAACTCATAAAATAAACTGCAGCTAGTATGGGACAATTTTCCATAAAAGTGCACCCACTGAGGAAACAGAAAAAACATACAGCTTGCCTAGAAGAACACATATTTCAGGTTTAAGGTATCTAATGATTGCTTTAATAAAAAGAGATAATATTAATGCACAATATCTTAAAAATAGGCTTAAGAAAAAGGTGAAAAAACCTGATTTTTTTGGATCATAAATTCATTGCTAACAATTTAATATGATGTTAGAGGTAAAGCTCATAGGATAGTTTTAACAATAATTTGCTGGGAGCTGCAGAGATATGCACCCGTACCTCTTACACCCTTTTCTAAAGCACCTACTTGTGTCATTGCCAAGCTGACTGAAGCTCTGAGGTTCTTGTACACGTTTGTGCAGTCATTTCCAGTAAACATTAAATGCAAGGAAAAACACAAGCTGCTTTCAAAAGTTTTGCCTGTTGAAAGGGAAGCAAAATCTGAGTAGAAGGATAGAACGATCTATACCGAAATGAACAATGTAGTGATGGGGGGGACAGGAGAAAATTCAGGTAAAATTATTTGGTGAAGACATACCTAGCTGTCTATAGAGGAACCAGTCATCACATAGATTATTTCTGTGTATTCTGTACCACTTCACCTGTTCTGTTGTATTTTTCAAAAATCTTACACAGAAACCATTGCCTACACAAATTAAAACCTGCCACAGTCAGAAAATATAAAACAGCCAGACTGTTTACTATATCAAAATCACAAAGGATATTTGGATCACCATTGGAATATGGTCTGGCTAGTTTGCAATTGAAGAGAGCATATCCTCCTCGAGGTGTTTGTGGTGCTACAAAATGTGTAGAAGGTTCAGGTGCATGAGTTGGGAGGTGAGGAATCAGGGATGGCTGGGAGGGGAATCTGTGCTCAGGCAGTGGTGAGCAGAGAGCATGATTCCACCCCTGGGTCTGCAGCCAGCTGGGCTGCACCAGCTGTACTCGTACCATCCGTGTGGGATCAAGGACAAAGCAGTCACACTCCCTGTGGTTACTTTTCTCCACTTGGTTCCCTACAGACCAGAGCCAGACCACAAGCCACCACTTAGGCTTGTATGGACAAGAGAATAGGCTGGGCTCAGGGATAAATCCAAGTCGACCTGACCGTAGAGATGAAAGTTGAGGCTACCCTTTTTCTAGTAAATAAACTGGGAAGCAGTCTCTGACCCCAAAGCCAAGCAACACTGTCTCACTCACATGCACAAAGCTCAGCTCTCTTCCCCCATGAGCAGGAAGCACACATTTCTGGCTCCCTTCTGGAAACATTCCCCTTCATCAGCCCTAGTCTGGCACCACTCAGGAGTGCCAGGTCAAGAGAGCTGAAGCTGGGCCAGGAAGGGTGCAAAGAGTCATGAGACAGCCCTCAAGCCTGTGCCCTCCTCTTGGCTTATTTACTGATGTAGATGTGACAATATATTCCCAAACCCATTTTTTATCTTTGAACACTCAGAATTGTCTGGCTTTAGAGGGGCCAGAGAATTCAGGGTAAAGACCATGTATTTCCCCCTACTGTTTCCTTATAGACTTCTAGCAGCTCTGACTCATGTTGTTAATGATAAATTAAGCTTTAACTAAGTCGATATTTCAGTTACAGCAATTTCTGCTTCTGTGGATGAGACCCTACATTTATACAAAGAAATTAACGTGTTCATTCCAAAAGAATGCTATATATTTGATGCAGTGTTGGGGTGGTTTTTTTTACTGTTTAGTCATGGTGCCATTTACACTGCACTATTGAATGTTACATATTTTTATTGTTAAATAAATTAATGGCTATGAGAGGGAATGAAAGTGATCCCTGGAATTAAGTTCTCAAAGGAGAATTTCTACTTTTTTACTGTGTTATGAAGGCTAATTGTATTGCATGAGCTATATATGTTTTACTGCAGAGAACTAAAGGACCAGGTTCAGAGATGATGTGCTGTCTTTAGGCATGTTTTTCAAAAATTTGTGACTCACAAGTCTGAGGTGATATTTAGTCCTGCATGTGCTCTGAGTTCACCTCAGCCAGCAACTAAGTCCCATGCAGCTCCTTGCTCACCTCCCCTCTCTCAGTGGGATGGGGAGGGGAGAATTGGAAAAAGCTAAAACTCTTGAACTGAGATTAGAACAGTTTAATAATTGAAATAATGTATATAAATAATAACAATTATTATTATTATTATTTTCTTTTATTGTTATTGTTATTGTAATGAAATGGGGGGGAGAGAGATAGAGAGAGAGAGAGGTGAATAAAACTCAAAACTAATGATGCACCATATAATTACTCACCACCCACCAGATGATGTCCAGCCCATCCCTGAGCAGTGATCACCCCCTCCCAGCCAACTCTCCCCAGTTCAAATACTGAGTGTGACATTCTATTGTATGAAATATTATTTTGGCTGGTTTGGGCTAGCTGTACCAGCCATGCTCTCTCCCTCCCAGCTTCTTGTGCATCTCCTCACTGGCAGAGCACGGGAAGTTGAAAAGTCCTAGACCAAGGGTAAACACTACTGAGCAACAACTGAAACACCAGTGTGTTAACAATGTTATACTAAATCCAAAACACAGCACCTTACCAGCTCCTAGAAAGAAAATTATCTCTTTCTCAGACAAAACCAGGACAGCATTATAAGAAAGAATACTCTTGACAGTGGAGCAGGAAGATTAGTGCTGCAAGGCTTCTCAGTCAGATACATAAACACCTTTCCAAAAGTGCAAAACTTTGCTGCACTAAATGTTAAACTCTTCAGAAAAGCTACCTGAATTCCAGACACATATTACAGTTTTATCTAGGAGTTCCTCAGACAGTTAAGTAACACAAACGTGCAGACCATGAAAGTGCTTATAACATCATTCAGGTCAGAAACAAGTCTACCCCAAAGCCCAACAAGGACCTAGAAATGAGGAATTCTGCCACCAGTTGCTTCTCAGGGTTTCAGTCTAACAGGCATGGTCTTATCAAACCTCCTTGAGTCTCAGAGCAACAGTGTGTTTCTGCTGTTTGTTTTTTTTATATGCAGTTGTTGTTGATGACCTATTTCCTATTTCCTTGTCTTCCCTCTCTCAGTGTACATCAGCCAAATCACCTTTGATTTGGAAGAGTAGGAGGGGGCAGAGGGACAGGGTTCAATTTCCTCTTCCATCTAAGGAGATTTAAATCACATTTCTCAATTCCCTAAAGAAAGCTCAACCACTTAATTATTTTTATTGCACTTGTGCTCACCATGTATCAGCATCCTTAGCACAGAGCCTTTGAGCCAAGCTGTCCTTTTAGTTCTGCTCTCAACTGGCTTCCACTATGTCCCTTCTCTAAGGGACTGTGCATGCTCAAATCAGAAGTCCTGTGTTCCTAGCAGCATGAAAACTTTCCCTGAAGGTAGTACAACTGCTTACATTCCTGAAAATTATGCAAGAGCACAAAGAATAGTGTGTAGGCACCAAGGGGAATGTACAGAGCACAGCATGGTACAGTACTGCTACCAGACTCTCCAACAGAATAATTGGACTGAGGCAGCAGCATACATGGATTTTGACTTATGCACAAAAATTTGATATGGAGGCTTTTCCTAAGGCATATGTTTTATCCCCTTAGAAAAGAACGGTGACTCTGACAGTGCAGTAACACAGGACTGCAAGATGCCTGAGAGACAGAACGGACACCACCCCCTGCCCCTGGGGCTGCCCTCCAGAGAACCTCTTCAGCCAGAAGGAAAGTAGCCATGAGCACAGCTCAGCTGGTGGATTGTAGGATTGTGGGCGAAGAGTGACCAACACAGCTGCATCCTAGAGCTATGTGTGTCAACAGCAACCCCTGTCAGCCACAGCACCTCAACTCCTCACACACTGCAGTCTGTGGGTAGAGATCATCCTGNTATTTTTCAAAAATCTTACACAGAAACCATTGCCTACACAAATTAAAACCTGCCACAGTCAGAAAATATAAAACAGCCAGACTGTTTACTATATCAAAATCACAAAGGATATTTGGATCACCATTGGAATATGGTCTGGCTAGTTTGCAATTGAAGAGAGCATATCCTCCTCGAGGTGTTTGTGGTGCTACAAAATGTGTAGAAGGTTCAGGTGCATGAGTTGGGAGGTGAGGAATCAGGGATGGCTGGGAGGGGAATCTGTGCTCAGGCAGTGGTGAGCAGAGAGCATGATTCCACCCCTGGGTCTGCAGCCAGCTGGGCTGCACCAGCTGTACTCGTACCATCCGTGTGGGATCAAGGACAAAGCAGTCACACTCCCTGTGGTTACTTTTCTCCACTTGGTTCCCTACAGACCAGAGCCAGACCACAAGCCACCACTTAGGCTTGTATGGACAAGAGAATAGGCTGGGCTCAGGGACAAATCCAAGTCGACCTGACCGTAGAGATGAAAGTTGAGGCTACCCTTTTTCTAGTAAATAAACTGGGAAGCAGTCTCTGACCCCAAAGCCAAGCAACACTGTCTCACTCACATGCACAAAGCTCAGCTCTCTTCCCCCATGAGCAGGAAGCACACATTTCTGGCTCCCTTCTGGAAACATTCCCCTTCATCAGCCCTAGTCTGGCACCACTCAGGAGTGCCAGGTCAAGAGAGCTGAAGCTGGGCCAGGAAGGGTGCAAAGAGTCATGAGACAGCCCTCAAGCCTGTGCCCTCCTCTTGGCTTATTTACTGATGTAGATGTGACAATATATTCCCAAACCCATTTTTTATCTTTGAACACTCAGAATTGTCTGGCTTTAGAGGGGCCAGAGAATTCAGGGTAAAGACCATGTATTTCCCCCTACTGTTTCCTTATAGACTTCTAGCAGCTCTGACTCATGTTGTTAATGATAAATTAAGCTTTAACTAAGTCGATATTTCAGTTACAGCAATTTCTGCTTCTGTGGATGAGACCCTACATTTATACAAAGAAATTAACGTGTTCATTCCAAAAGAATGCTATATATTTGATGGAGTGTTGGGGTGGTTTTTTTTACTGTTTAGTCATGGTGCCATTTACACTGCACTATTGAATGTTACATATTTTTATTGTTAAATAAATTAATGGCTATGAGAGGGAATGAAAGTGATCCCTGGAATTAAGTTCTCAAAGGAGAATTTCTACTTTTTTACTGTGTTATGAAGGCTAATTGTATTGCATGAGCTATATATGTTTTACTGCAGAGAACTAAAGGACCAGGTTCAGAGATGATGTGCTGTCTTTAGGCATGTTTTTCAAAAATTTGTGACTCACAAGTCTGAGGTGATATTTAGTCCTGCATGTGCTCTGAGTTCACCTCAGCCAGCAACTAAGTCCCATGCAGCTCCTTGCTCACTTCCCCTCTCTCAGTGGGATGGGGAGGGGAGAATTGGAAAAAGCTAAAACTCTTGAACTGAGATTAGAACAGTTTAATAATTGAAATAATGTATATAAATAATAACAATTATTATTATTATTATTTTCTTTTATTGTTATTGTTATTGTAATGAAATGGGGGGGAGAGAGATAGAGAGAGAGAGAGGTGAATAAAACTCAAAACTAATGATGCACCATATAATTACTCACCACCCACCAGATGATGTCCAGCCCATCCCTGAGCAGTGATCACCCCCTCCCAGCCAACTCTCCCCAGTTCAAATACTGAGTGTGACATTCTATTGTATGAAATATTATTTTGGCTGGTTTGGGCTAGCTGTACCAGCCATGCTCTCTCCCTCCCAGCTTCTTGTGCATCTCCTCACTGGCAGAGCACGGGAAGTTGAAAAGTCCTAGACCAAGGGTAAACACTACTGAGCAACAACTGAAACACCAGTGTGTTAACAATGTTATACTAAATCCAAAACACAGCACCTTACCAGCTCCTAGAAAGAAAATTATCTCTTTCTCAGACAAAACCAGGACAGCATTATAAGAAAGAATATTCTTGACAGTGGAGCAGGAAGATTAGTGCTGCAAGGCTTCTCAGTCAGATACATAAACACCTTTCCAAAAGTGCAAAACTTTGCTGCACTAAATGTTAAACTCTTCAGAAAAGGTACCTGAATTCCAGACACATATTACAGTTTTATCTAGGAGTTCCTCAGACAGTTAAGTAACACAAACGTGCAGACCATGAAAGTGCTTATAACATCATTCAGGTCAGAAACAAGTCTACCCCAAAGCCCAACAAGGACCTAGAAATGAGGAATTCTGCCACCAGTTGCTTCTCAGGGTTTCAGTCTAACAGGCATGGTCTTATCAAACCTCCTTGAGTCTCAGAGCAACAGTGTGTTTCTGCTGTTTGTTTTTTTTTATATGCAGTTGTTGTTGATGACCTATTTCCTATTTCCTTGTCTTCCCTCTCTCAGTGTACATCAGCCAAATCACCTTTGATTTGGAAGAGTAGGAGGGGGCAGAGGGACAGGGTTCAATTTCCTCTTCCATCTAAGGAGATTTAAATCACATTTCTCAATTCCCTAAAGAAAGCTCAACCACTTAATTATTTTTATTGCACTTGTGCTCACCATGTATCAGCATCCTTAGCACAGAGCCTTTGAGCCAAGCTGTCCTTTTAGTTCTGCTCTCAACTGGCTTCCACTATGTCCCTTCTCTAAGGGACTGTGCATGCTCAAATCAGAAGTCCTGTGTTCCTAGCAGCATGAAAACTTTCCCTGAAGGTAGTACAACTGCTTACATTCCTGAAAATTATGCAAGAGCACAAAGAATAGTGTGTAGGCACCAAGGGGAATGTACAGAGCACAGCATGGTACAGTACTGCTACCAGACTCTCCAACAGAATAATTGGACTGAGGCAGCAGCATACATGGATTTTGACTTATGCACAAAAATTTGATATGGAGGCTTTTCCTAAGGCATATGTTTTATCCCCTTAGAAAAGAACGGTGACTCTGACAGTGCAGTAACACAGGACTGCAAGATGCCTGAGAGACAGAACGGACACCACCCCCTGCCCCTGGGGCTGCCCTCCAGAGAACCTCTTCAGCCAGAAGGAAAGTAGCCATGAGCACAGCTCAGCTGGTGGATTGTAGGATTGTGGGCGAAGAGTGACCAACACAGCTGCATCCTAGAGCTATGTGTGTCAACAGCAACCCCTGTCAGCCACAGCACCTCAACTCCTCACACACTGCAGTCTGTGGGTAGAGATCATCCTGTGCACAAGGGAATGTTGCTAAGTGACAAGGAGGCCAGGAGGAAAGTCTGCGCACAGGCTTGCAGTTCATATGCACTGCTAGTTGTTTTTGCAGTACTTACCAGTATTGGTAAAGGCCAACTCCCAGCACTATGGGCTTGAATCAAGCCCTGTCCTCTTCTTTAATGGTGGATATATAGAGAGATATATAGATTATATTGATATAGGTAGATATAGATATAGATATAAATGATATAGATAGATATAGATAGATATAGATACAGATATAGATATAGATATAGATGATATAGATATAGATAGATATGTAGTGAGACAATCTTCCTTCTGCCTGTGTGGAGGTACCTGGGCCCCCATCTGAGATGTGCCTGAGCCTGTGTCAGACCCATCACAGATGGCTCTGGTCTCCTCAGGAGGTAAACCTTGCACCCAAAAAGGCACTGTTGTACACACCAGCTCTTTGTCAGCAATTGATAGATAATGCCATGTATTGCACTTAACAATAAATGATAAGTCTAGACACAGACAGAGAGATGCAGAGAGCACCTCTGTCCTACTTCTTGCAGATTGGCCAGATCACTAGAAGGGAGATGGGGGAAAAAAGGTTTATCTATTTGAGAAATACACATGTGAATATGTGAGTAGGTATAAGCATAGAGGACAGTCTAAGGAGAGAAGAGAAATGAGGATGACAGATATCAGTAGAAGTGTGAGGAGCTGAGCAACTACATTAACTATTGATGCAAGTAAAGTCTGAGCAGATAGAAACAGAATGGATATAACACAATGAAATCCAGAAATGTTGACTGTAACACTGCAATCCAACCAAGAAGACTTTGACATAAAATTGAGACAAGGCGTCAAAATTAGCAAGAACAATTTTCAGACAAAATCCGTATGTGGAGCCTTTCATATTGACACCAAAAACTGCCAAAGAATTACCATTTTTCAATATTCCTCTTTTTCTCTATGAAAATGTACCTTCAAAATTTAGAGATCAAAACAGATGACAAAGAACAGCTACAAGTTTAATATTCCTTCTGTCTTTAACTACATGCTAAATCAAATAGGGTGTGCCACACACTTTTACAGGTGAGTCTCATGTTTACAACCTCAGAGATAAAAATGTCTTTTCTTATCAGATAAATTTCAAGAGATAGGAGACAAGAGCTCATCTAAAAGATGCACTTTGGATTAGAAAGTAAGCAATGGACAACTGCTAAACTGCAAAGAATCAAAAGAAAATAATATATTTTCCCCTTCAACATGTACCCTGGTAAATATACAAAGATCTGTCTAAATTTGTTCTTTGAAACAAACATTTCAGTCAGTTTTTCTCTGTAACTTTCACACAGAATTTGTTTTACTGGCTGCAATACAGGCTCTATCTCCTCAGCCCACTTAATTTGTCTGGTGAGTTTACATCAGAAAAAGTGAGATGCACATTAAGCAGTTCATATAGTGCACAGTTTCACTGAATTTCTGACACAGACTGAGCTTCCACAGAAAAATGGTGTCCTGTAGGAAATATAATCTTTGTATTCTTAGGAAAAATCTGAGAAAGCAGCCTAAGATATAAAATATTTTAGCACCATTTTACTGTCCACTCATTAAGTAGTTGACTGTACCAATTGGTACTGTACCTAACTCTGATATTAAACTCGTGAAATTTGATCTGATTTTCATGTGGAGAAAGGTTTTGCACAGATGATTGGGATCTGTGAATTCAGATTTTAGACTAATTTTAGATCTCAACAGAGATAGTTGAAATCCTTTATTGCCATTTAATCAATTCCTTGACATTTTCCCCAAAGTGATAGTGAGTACTCCATCTCTTGAAGTGCTGTATTAAAACGTTCTTTTCAGAACAAGGGTAGGTTTTGGCTGCAGAAAATTTGATGTAAATTCCACATTCTATCCAATACCACCAAACTAAACAATCCCTATAGTCTTTAAAAAACAGGTAACTGTGGAGTTAAACTCATAACTCATCTCAGATCTGTCACTTGCTTTTTCAATTGGGAAACAAATTACTATATTGCTGCATTTGTTTTTCCTTCCTTCCAACTAGCTAACATTATTTTGTCTTGTCTCCTATTTTTCATTTTATGTCCTGAAGCGAAACTTTTGAAATCATATGAAATATTTACATTGAAATCAGAAAATATCAGCATTTAACATGACAAATGATGGGAGCAGGAAAACTGAGCTCCAGTTTCATTTTGCATAATCAGTCCCTGAGATCAGATGGTTTCACTGCACAGGAGGATGTGTCAGCAGAGTGTGTTCAAATAAAAAGAATAAAAGACCATAAATATTATCTACAGCAAAATGTGTGAAAAAAGTTATTGCTTCTTTGCATATCTTGTTCTTGAAAACTGGCATCAAGATATGAGATAGCAAGGTGGAGTACAAATCCAGGCACTAATTGGTTTAATATTTAGCTCTGAATGACATAGGTATAGAGTATGCTGATGGTTGTAGTGGTCATCCTAGGACAATGGTGTACTCTCAAGATGCATCTGCTTCTACTCTAGAAAAAATAACCAGCTTTATTTACCCAATTCAATGAAACACCAACCCAGACACCGAGGGGAAGCAGATATTCAATTAGCTTAATGGGCATGTCCTTGGCAGATGTGGACATCAGTTCCTTCCACCACTGGCTTTGCCTGCACTGCAAATATCACCCTGCTTGTTCACACAGCCAATGGGATGCTCATCCCACATGGCCAAGAGCCACAGAATCACAGAATCACTTAGGTTGGAAAAGACCTCTAAGATCAAGTCCAACCATGGACCCAGCAGTGCCAAGTGCACCACTGATTCCTGAAGAGCGTCCCAGGTACAGGGAAAGGTCCTCCTCATTCCCCTTCTGGAAAACACCACTTCCTTAGGCTTAGCTGTAAACAGAAATATATCCTGGCTATATAATATAAAATTTGTTGATGTGGGGCCAATTTTCAGAACAATGTGAAGAATGCTGTTCACTCACAGTTACTACTGTTAAGAAGATGGGTGATATTCCTTTCCCCTACCACCAATAAATCCATCTTTATCCACCACAGTTCTTGAGGGCCACTTGACCCCTCTTTTTTTGCTCCCCCTGCATCTCTGTGCAGGCATTACCTTGAATGGAGAGGTTTTATTGCATAGGCTGGCGTGTCATGCCAGATCAGAAGATGGCACGACACCACCATGGATGTGATGACGTACACATCTCAGAGAAGTCATTTTGTCTTCTTTCTATCTAATCTAAGGGCTTATACTGCAGGCATTACCATGACTTCTAAGTGTTTAATTATCTTAGGTCATAATCTACTAAGATTATGCCATTTATTCTGGTTTTGCTGACTCTAGTGACAGAAGTCTCCTGGGAGTGTCTTTAATTATGTATGATCTGCAATCCGAAGTTCGGTTTCCCATGCCCTGTATGGCAACAACATTTTAATGCCAAAAATAAATTCCTTTCTTTGCTGAATTCTCTCTTCACTGTAAGAGTCACAACTGAAACTTTTCTACAAGAATCCAATACTCTAATTTAGTGTCTTTCAGGCTTGTGTTTACCAAAAAAATCAAGATGTGAACCTTTGTGCACTTTTAACTCTGCTATCTAACACTACTGCGTGCATGCCCTGATATATTACTGCAGAAGCCTTCAGTTACGCACTAGCTGCCCTCTCCATTTTCTTCTGAAATTACACTCAATTCAGATTGCCTCCCAGAGCAGGTACCTGCTTCTTTTAGTTTAATGCTTGAGCTCTGCACAAGAGCACAAAAGGTTCAACTCCCAGGCTTTGGAGAAATTTCCTTGCAGGGTGGCACAGGCAACAGGCAAAACCAGGCAGCTGGCACTGAATGCTCTCATGTTGAGCTAAGGCAAAAAGAATGTGAACAGGTCCATTTCCGTCCAATTATATTTTATTTTTGCAGAACTGTCCTTCAGAGATTTTGTTTTTGTCTTTCATGCTAATTGGCCAAAGTAGCATAAATCAGATCTGATCAAAAACACTCAACATGCACTAAAACAGGGAAAGTTGAGAGGGGAAGGTCAGTCATGTAAAGGTGTGATACAGTCAGTATGAGCCAAGTTGCTAAAGGGTTAGCCCTCTAAACGGCCAAGTTAAATAAGATACAAGTGGTGCTAAGTAAACTTCCAAGAGCTCCCAAGTGTAGGCTTGTGAATGCCTGGAGGGACAGGTTTGCTTCAATTGTGCTGTATTTAACTTGGCAATTTAAATGGCAAAAGTCCTTCCTAACTTGGCTCATGATACAAATATCACAGCTTTATATGGCTTAACATCTTTTGTAAAGTGGAATTTTTTTCTTCGTGTTAATTGGGTATTGCCATATGTGTGTACACAATAGTTAGATATATAGACACACACTCACATGAAATACATGCATCTATTAGATATCAGTGAAAATTCTCATGGGGGAGGTAAAATTTTCCTACTTCTAGCATGCAGCATATACTCAGAGTTTTAGTCTTGAGGAAACTGGTTTTCTTAAAGCAAGTTCCTAAGGACCCAGATAGTCCAGGGAGAAAGGGAACAGTAATGTAGGCTTGTAGAAAGAGATACTGTCTAATTTGACTTGCTACTTCTATTGTCTGGTAATTGGGGGG
>VZTR01007599.1:41379-65020 GCA_013400775.1 Chaetops frenatus
GAAATGTCTACATAGAATTTCAAATGAACCCCCAAATAAAGAGAACTGGATTTTTCAATGATATACCTTTTCCTGATATCTCAATAAAAGATTGATGAGAGTATCTAAAGGGATCACACTGTAGGGCTAAAGTGGGCATTGTACAGGTGTTCTCCATCATGGGAACCAAATTCGAGTGATAAAGGCCTAAAAAGGGTGGTGGGATTAAATTCCTTTCTAGTAAATCCTTCCCTAGCATTGACATGACTGAGGCCAGAAGCTCTCTCTTTCTTACTTCATCTCTTAATTTTTACTGTGATATGCAATGAACCTCCACTACTGTTTGCTGTTTTAGTAACCCAGGTGTTCTTCTCTAGGATAGCAGTAAGAAAATAGTTGGAATTAAATTGTTCTGTATTGATTTTTCTAGAATGTCAGCCTCATTTTCCCTCAAATTTTAAACAGTACATCCTTAATCATGTGAGCTTAAATTAAAGCACTTCAGCCCTCTGATTTCTAAAGGAGCACTTATCTCTCCTAACAGCCATCTTTTTCAGATAATACAATAAAAAAAATAAATAATTTTTTTGTTTTACTTTGCATTGATTTAAATGAAGGAGATACAAGAGAGGAGACATGGATTTACAGGCTGAGAAGGTATGTTTTCTGGGAGAAACCAGATTTGTTGGGGTACCTTTGGTCTGGAAAGTGTTTGTTCCCATGATGGGCTATTCCTTTGTTTTGTATCAGATTTGAAAGTTAAATTTCACTTCCCCAACTTCTCTCAATAAAAGTTTTGAATTTAGAAATCAGATTACAGGCTGATGATTCTAATGCAGGCTGTAAAAGAAACTGATTTGAAATGAGATGCCTTGTTATGTGCTCCACTTTTGGTCACTTTTATTTAACCACTGCATTCTTCAAAATAAGCTAGGAAAGCATCATCTCAAAAGGGCTTTTCTCCAAAATATCAGTGACATGTTTTAGGTTTGGGGCAGTATTCTTCTGCCAGTTCAAAAGGCATGTCATGTTTGGGTGATATCACAACCTACAAACAGTAGACTGGGCAGTTTGGGCTTCTAGTCTTGATGAAGACATCAAAAGAAAGTAAGCAAATTAATCTGTTAAGACAAGGTACAGGATTTCATTACCTTTCACTGTGTTTTATTGCATTGTCCATATCATCAGTTATAGTCCTTGCTATCAGTAGAATGTCCAATTACAGGAAGCTTCAGATACCAATTATTCGTTTAGGTGGGCCATTGCAGTTACCTAATGCACAGTATTTCAAATAGAAACACGTATTTCAAAGAAGGTATAATATGCCCATTTGATATTTAACAGTCATCATAATTTCAAAGCCATAATTCTTTGCAAAGTGGCTGATGTGGCAACACTGTCCACGATACTTTATGCACAGACAAATAGACATGAGGAAAATGGTTTGAAGGACGGTTTAGGAGCTGGGTTCAATTTACTGCTTAGTCAAGTGGTTTTGGGACAACCTGGCAAGTTATTTAGCACTACACCCACAAACACACGACAGGGTTCAGGGACACGAGCGTGCCAAGGTCACTGCCTGAGCTCCCCGTGTGGCACAGAGGGAGAGGAAGGCAGCAGAAAGAACGATTCACAGCAACAGTTCCTGGAGCCACAAAGGAAGTGGCAGGTTAACATAAGACAGTAAGCTTCAAATCAGTGGAGAAATTATCATATCCAAAATTATTGAAATGTGGAAATAAGAGCCCCTATACACCCCAGATACCATCTTCTTCAAAGTTACATAATTGGCTTTTAGTTTACCCTACTGCAAAATACATCTGAAAGAGGGGATGGTACTACTGCTGCCATTCGTCTTTTGCACAATAACTTAAATAATTGCTTCCTGTAGTATTTCTTTCAGTTCCCTGAAATCAGTGGAGGGAAAGAAATAAATAACAAGCATTCCTAATAGTGCTTAGTGTTTTTCTTTTCTGCAGCACAAATCCATTGGGGCGACTTACAAATATTCTGCCTTTTCTGCTTAGGTTTTGTATGTAACAGTACATCACTGGTGGGGAACTCTAATTGATGTATTGTATTTATGAGTGATCCATACTCAGTCATTTTATGACGTAGGGTACTGAATGTTACAATTTAAGATAACATTAAGGCTCTAATTGACTCCAGTGTGGAAAACCAGTAGCATAAGCTTCCTTGAAACTAGTCGAGGAAATTTTATTATATTATATTATCTTAAAAGTGATGACATTTTACTACTCATCTTTCACTTTTTAAAATCTTACTTCTTAATTTTAAAAAACCACCAAACTCCATTGTTGGAAAAGAATTAGGTATAGAAAGTATTCACACTGCTGAAGAACTCTAATGAATGTCTCTCATTCATTAAGAACCCCCAAAATTAGTAACACACAGTTTGGAGAACAACGAGGTAGTAAAGAAACAGCAAATTCATAAACAAAACAAAACAAAACAAAACAAAACAAAACAAAAAAATGCAATGTCTATCCAGAGAAAAATTAGGTCCTCCTACATGATTTTGCTCTGTCTAGCAAAAAGGGGTCATGAGCATGGATGGTGCTCTGATCTATTCAATTGAGTCAGAGAGGTGAAATAGAGATGGTTCTTCCTTTTTGACAGCCAGGCAATATAGATGTATAACTAGTGTGAGGCATGGCATTCTCCATAATATTCACTAGACATTTTTTTTCATTTATAGCAACTACATCAGAGAGCAACCATAACCTAAGGAACTGTTCTTAACTAGTACCTTGTAGCATCCCTAAATATCTTTAAGATATGGAAGGTGTGTTAAAGCAGAGAGTGGTGCCCTTGCATGTGTCAAATTCAAACACTGGAGATACTTCACATCAAATGGTAACAGTCATGAAGCATGGAGAGAGCCATCTGTTTCCCATACTTGAAAGAGGTGTTGAAAAGGAAGCTTTTTTTTTTTTTCACTTAGCTAAGATTACGATTTTCATGAGGCCAGGGTGTATGCTGAAAACAAGCAAAAACGAGACTTCTTGTCCTTGGGATGATGACAGTTTGAGCTCTAATATTACTCTAATGTGACTGGAGCAAAAAGAATATAGGTAGGTGAGATAAACCTCCTGAATGCTGTAGTTTTATATCAGAAAATTAGGTGTGGGCCCTGTCGTTAATCCCTAGATCCCCACCATCCGGTATTAGTGGGAAATGTGCAGCTTGGAGCATTGCCATGGTCCTGCAGTGACAGTGAGAGACTGCTGATGCCAGGCCACGAAGGAGTGCTAGAAATAACACCTGCTCTCCTTCAGATGGAGATAACTCTGTGAGAAAACTGTGACAGCTGTTAGAGATATGGGACACAGCTCTGATGGATAAGAGCATTCAGAGGGCAAAATTTGCTCTAGCAGTTCTGAGAGCACTTGATAACTTCCATAGCAGAGTATGGCAGGAGATCAAAGGCAAGTATCTTCCAGAAGTCCTTTTCTGTCAACAATACTCTTGGATGGTTTCAGCTTTCTGTAAAGAAACTGAAAATAAAACAGAACCTAAATTATCTGTTCCCATTGTTTGGCAAATGTCCGCGTGAGAGGTTCCCATGGATTTGCGGTGAATGTTTGCTCTAGACCATTCTGCCTCCCTAAAAGAAAGGCATCAAATCAGCAATAGTGGTTTTCTTGTTTTTTATATTAGAAATATGTATATTTTAAAATATCTTACAACAAAATACTCCCAAAGGGAGTTTAAAAAAAATCAAACCAAAGGGTTGTTAGGGGCAACAGACCTTTAGGGGCACTTTACACAATCACAATATCAGAGATACTTATATATATTTAAAAAACAACCCTTGCATTGCTTTCAAGTGGAAAGTAGAAACTTCTTTCATGCAACCATTTCTAGACCTCCATCACCAAGTCAAAATATCATTAATATCAGTATGTTTTTGTACAGCCACTTTTCCCAGTTTTATGTATACAGAAAAGTTTGCTTCTTCTGCGATCCTGAAGACCTTTGTGGCTTCAAAATGAGTAGAGAATAAGGCAGTGCTTTCATGGAACATTTTTTCAGTTTCTAAAGGAAAGAACATTTTTCAAAGAATTACTCTAGTAGTAATGGGAAAACATCTTTGCTATTTCCTACGTATTGACAGATCATGGCTTAATGCAAACATCTGTAAATATAGAATACACTGTTAACATCAGCCAGGAACATTTCCTTTTTCTATCCCTCTTGTAGGAAATTAATATCTAATCTGGTAAACTCTGAGTTTAAGGACATCGGAAAGCATGTTAAACATTAAGCGGCTGATGACATTTGAAAACCACTGCCACTAGCAAGAGCTATAAAAGGATTCCATTAAACCATATTTTAAAGGAAACTAGAGTTGAAGCCAGGTGAGGAAGAGAAAGATCTCATAATTATTGCTTGTTAAAGCAAAGTTTGGTTTCAAAAGAAAAAAAAATTATTTAACATTAAGGAATTATATTTTCACACCAGTTTCCTATCTAGTTATTCACAAATCAGGCAGCTTGTAGAGATGTTTTCCCCTGTGACTTCCCATGTTCCTGTGAAACACAGGTATTCCACTGCACGCTGGGCAATCACTATCCTAATAGGCTTCAACACAACCATTTGCATTATTTCAGGCACAAAGAAATGAACAATCATACAAAGAAGACAATGACAATGTTCTAAGAGCCCATGGTCCCATCAGACGCCCAAAGCTAAGCCCAAGCAGCAGTGGATGCAAGAAGCACACCCTGGGTAGGGTGAGCCTTGAGACACAGGGCCGTGAGTCACTGGGCACCACAAGGCAAGGAACGTGCCTATGAGATCAATGCAGATGGAGCTACAGAAACTGGAAAACATAATGCTGTTTACGTATCTCTGTAAATGTAATACTTGGAATTTATTACCCACTGTAAACTCTGACCAAACGGTTACTGTTTGAAGGACGACTTTGCAGAAAGAGTACCTGCATCTGATACAGAAGATACAACTTTTATTTACAGGAATTTCTTGTTGTTTATATCACAGGATTTTATAAAGGAATGTTTTCATTGTAGCTCCTAACATGAAAATAAACACCATTATAGAATTCCCTTACAGCTGGTATGACCTCCCACTCTTGTTTTGTACTAGCGTAGTTCATTGTAATGATGGCCATTCCTCCCAGTTTGTGCCTCTTCTGTAGAAGACACAATTAAGGCAGGCAGGCTGCAGAGATCCTGTTGTGATAATTGTTCACCACCCATGGAGCTGTGCTGAGAAAATCCCTGACATCCTTAGGTGGGATTCACTGTATCCTATAGCAAAGAGCTATATGGTTGTGGTTTTTCATGGTGTTTCTGCTCTGTGAATAGCACACAGGACACAAGAAATTCAGGATCTGGTCATTATGTGGAAATTCTAGACAGTATATCTTTAGGGGAAACAAAGAAAGGAAAAAAAAAAGTCAGCAAGAAAGGTTTCTGTAAGGACAGAGACAGCAAAAATATGTCTGAGGAGACCAATATTGCCATATTTTAACTGCATAATCTATGCACCATGTAGTCACTCACTCCATTCAATCCCCAGTGGGATATGGAGGAGAATCAGGGAAAAAAGGCAAGTCACATAGCTTGAGATAAGAACAATACAGTAATTGAAATAAAGTAAAAAATAGTAATAAGAGAGGAAGAAGAAGAAGAAGAAGAAGAAGAAGAATGAAAAATGAAACTACAAAAGAGGAGGAATAAAATCCAAGAGAAACGAGAACAAGAGATGCACAACACAGCTGCTCACCACCCCACCTCCAACAGCTCCTGACTAACTCCCTTCAGTTTATATACCAAGAATGACATTCTGTTGTATGGAATATCCCCTTGGCCAGTTTGGATCAGCTGTTTTAGCCATCCTTCCTCCTGGCTTCTTGTTCATCTCCTCACTATCAGAGTATGGAAAACTGAAAAGCCCTTCATTTGGTGTAAGCCCTACTGAGCAAAAACGAAAACATCAGTGTATTGTCAACATTATTCTTATGCTGAACACAAAAAAAAACCCAGCACTGTACCAGCTACTAGAAATAAAATTAACTTTATCCCAGTTGAAACCAAGACAGAGAGATAACAAGGAGAAATGTGAGGTCCTCATTCCCCTTTTTTACTTCAGTTTTCACTGATAAGAGCCCAAGAGCAACAGGCTAGTCAGCCTCACCTCAGGCCCCAGGAAGAGGATAGAACAAATATGCTAAGGAGCCTTCTCCAGTCATATAAAAGATAAGGTGACTGCAAACAATCAACAGTAATTTACCAGGGCCAAATAACACAGGGGCAACCTGAATTTTTTCTGTGATAACTGGCACTGTTATAAGGGAAAGGGCAGGATTATGCCACACACTTAGACTTTATCAAGGCCTTTGACACAGTTTTCACAGTCTCTGTATCACCAAATTAGTAAGGTATGGGCTGGATGAATGGACAATAATGTGGGTGGGAAGTTGGCTGGACTGCTGGCCTCAAGGAGTTGTCATCAGTGGTGCAAATTTCAGCTGGCAGCCAGTTAATAGTGACATCTATCAGGGATGAATGCTGGGACCAGCACTGTTTAGTGTCTCCATTAACATTGTGGACAGCAGTGTACTCTCTGCAAGTTTGCAGATGACACCAAATATATTCACCAAATACATTGCTATTCAGAGAGATCTAGACAAGCTGAAGAAACAGTCTGTCAGCAAAATTTTTAATATTTTTATAAGTGATCTAGATGCAGGACTAGAAGGAAAATTAGATAAATTTCCTGGTGACACTAAAATGGGAGAGGGTGTGAGCTCCCTCGAGGGCAGAGAGGCCTTACAGAGAGACCTGGACAGACTCTGGATAAAGAGCTGGCCAATCAACAACCATGTGAAATTTAACAAGAGCAAAAGACAGATTCTACACTTAGGATGGGTGTAATCTTGGTTACATGTTACAGAAATTGGGGGATGACAGGCTAGGGAGCAGGCCTGTGGAAAGAGATCTGGAGGTTTGGGTTGACAGCAAGTTGAATAAGAGTCAGCAGTTGCCTGGCAGCCAAAACAATCAAAGGTGCCCCGAGGTGCATCAGGCATAGCATCAGAGCCCACCAAGGGAGGTGTTTGTTCCACTCTGCACTGCACAGTGCAGCCCCACCTTGAGTTCTGTGCTCAATTTGGGGCACCTAAAACTGAGCAGAACAGTAAATTGTGAGAGGTGGGCAAACAAGTTGGTGAAAGGCCTTGAAGACAAGACTTGTGAGAAGTGGCTGAGGTCACTTGGCTCATTCAGCTTGGAGAAGAGAAGGCTGAGGGGAGACCTTATCACAGCCAACAGCTTCCTCAAAGGGGGCAGTGGAGGGCAGGTGCTGATCTCCTCTCCGCTGACCAGTGACAGGACACAAGGAGATGGGATGAAGCAGGGGAAGTCCAGATTAGACATTAGGAAAAGGTTCTTCACTGAGAGGGTGACTGGCCACTGGAATGGCTTTTCCAGGAAAGTGGTCATGGCACCAAGCCTGTCAGAGATCAAGGAGAGTCTGGGCAACAGTCTTTGTCATATGGGTTAGCTTTAGGCAGTCCTGTGAGGAGCAGGGAGTTGGACTCCATGATTCTTATGTGTCCATTCCAACTGAAAAAATTCTATGACAAGCAAGTACAAAGCCCTCCATCTCAAATGGGAACAAGCTACAGGGCACCCATTTAGGAAGCAGCTCTGCAGAAATGGACTTCAGGGGCCTGATGGACGAGTGAAGCAAATAGCAGCAGCTGCAGCAAAAGCCATCAGTATCCTGGCTATAAAAGTGGAGACAACAGATCTAACGAAGAACATTTTTGAAACTGCACTTGGAATACTATATTCTGTCTGAGGGTTCGCCACTGCTAGAAAGAGAAGGACATACTGGAGCAAGCCCAGTGGACTTAGTGATTAAGAGGGAGAGAGGGATGATTGTTATCTCACTCCCCCTAATTACTATCCCTGAACACATAAGCTTTTAGAGAGGAAGTCACATGAATTCACCTACTGTAAGTATCTCAGGTGAGGCTCATTTACTGAATTTTTCAGTGGAAAAGTACGGAAACAGGGCCTGAAGCATGATTCAAGGCAGAAATCTTTTTTCAGAATCTGAAGTATTTGGGAAGGTCTCTTGTGCTCCCACTGCCTCTACAGGCCAAGGGATTTCAGCACATAAGATAGTGGTAACCTCCCTGAACCTTAATTCTTTTTTCTTAACTTTCAAGAAAAAGTGCACAATTAAGTTTTATCACAGTTTAGCAGCTTTTGGGTTAAGCAGGACTGTGCTTCTGCTGAAACACCTGTGTGAGATTTAGGAAATTTCACACTCAGTCTTATTTGTCTGCAAGGACACAAGTTTTTGATAGGCAGCTTTCTGCTGCAGTACTGGTGTCAGATTTCCAAAGGAAAGGGTTCCCCCACTTGTGATTACCTGAATAACTGAAGATCTTGTGCAGTTAAACTAGGGGTATTTGAAATATAGTCTCCATGCCTTTGATTTACCCTCTACTATGAGCCTGAGCCACAGAAACTCTGCAAGACACAGCTGGCAGTGCTGTCAGAGCAAGAAAGTTGAAATAGGATTAATTAATACTGTAAATATTTTATTTCATGTTACTAATTTATCCTGTTTTATACCAATATTTTAATGTCATTAGCTACAGAGCATCGGTATAATTTCTTTTGTCTACAATGAGATTTAAAGACCCCCAAATCCATTAAACTTTTATATGTTTTATTCTGTTTTGGGTAAATCAGAAATGGAGACTTAAACACCACCTACTCTGTCCTGTATTTCTTATGGGGATATGTAGTCAGGCTTTGCTCTCCCTGCACATTCAGTGAGACTCCAGTCTCCCTGACCTGCCAGTCTCTAAAAAAGATATATTTGACACCCAAGGTATTTTCTACCTGGTTAACTCGACAGCATGGCAAGTGTCAGGACTCAATGCAGAACTCCCAGCAAATGCTGATTGTCTCATAGAGACACTTGCAAGGGAATTTTGTCTCTCCATTCCTCACCTGTCAGAAATACTGTTCTCATTCCCCATTGCACTCAGTCAAATTCCTAGTTCAGCTACAAATGCATGCAATTGCTGCTGCTGCTGCAGTGTTCTTGGTGCAAAGCCTGGGGGATGGAAGGTAGAGAGCTTACATATCAATAATCACTCCTAAATGTCTGCACAAGTGTGGAGCTGGGAGCATAATAAGGAATATTAAGAAGCTGGACCTCTACCTGCTTTAAAATATATGTTCAAAATTAAGGTTGTTTAAACAACAAGCCACTTTTACATCATATAAATGTAATTTAACCTTTTTCTCTCTTTGAAGACTTGAAGATTTGAAGTTTAGCCTATACATACATGAAATATAATATGATGTGCTGGAGTAGGTCTGAGTCCAAAGGCCTATCAGCAGAGACACCAAGAGCTCTGAGCTTTTTCAAAATCACCTGTACTGATCATATTGAAGATATTAATCTCCCTAAAATATAAATTATATATAAAATATAAAATATATCTTTTAATATATACTTTACTAAATATTTATATATTTTAATATAAAATATAATTTTTGTTATACAAAAAAGGGACACGTTTGCATCCTTGCCACATCACTGTACCTAGCAAGCTAGCATATGTGCAATTAACAGAACTTTTTCCATTTCATTCTGCCAAATTTATTGATGATCCTTGACCAGTGACAATCCAATAAAACTATCCCATGAATTGTGTAAGGAAATTCCCAAGAACAAAAAAGTAAAATATAAACATAGTTTATTGTATGTTATAAAAGAAGTGAGGAAGACTTTACTTAACTACTGCAGCTTATCACAATCTTATCTGCTTGGAGAGACAGCTGGTATGGCTTTCCCTTAGAACAGCAACAAAAAGCACTGAGGAGTACAAAAATAAGTTCTTCACCAGGTGAACAATTTGCTTTAAAAATCTGCAGTAAACTGAAATTTTTGAAACCTGAATATCTGAAATCAAGGGCCCACATCAATACATAAGCCTGCCTGAAGAAGTGACCTGGTTTTTAACTGATACTGAGCATTCACATATTTTTCTTTCATTGAGCAGAAATTCAGCACATACCATGAAATTTGGTGCACTGTGCATGTATTAAAGGTACCTGAAAATCAGACCACTTACACATAGAAAGAAATTTTTGCCCTGAGACAGCAAAATCATCTTTTACAGGTGCACAGTATAATTTCTATCATATTGTTGATAGTCTGCAGGGTATGAATGGTGATGTTAAAAGTTCCTCTCTATAAAGGAATTCTTCCTACTTTCTGTCTGCTAACTTGCCTCATAATAATTTCACTAGGCACAGTTTCTTTTTTTCTTTAAACTTATTCCAAGATAAGTCACATATGGAAGATATCATAATCTTTTTTCTATCACAAATATTATATTTTGGGTGTTTGTTTCCGTGGTTTTTTTTTAATGGAAATCAAATGGATCAGCAACCATGAAGGACAAGATGTAAAAATAAACACTCTTTGGGTTGTTTGGTTTTTTTTACATATGACATCCAGGTACGAATTCCAAGAGTTCTTGCTTTCAGTAAGAAATTTCTGTTTCATCAGTTGTTAGGAAATTTGTCATCACTTACTGTCAGTCAAATACTATGGCTTTCTTACATCACTGGTTTTTTTCTTCCTTACCAAATTCCCCATGCAGCTGAGTGTGCATTTCCCACACAGAGCTGTTCTGGAGTGTCCTGTACTCCCAGCAACCACAGGGACAGATTGTCACTTTTGCCAAAACATTCTCTCTGACTTCAAGGAAAAAAGAGACAATGACAGTGCTGGTAGCGTCCAGCTGTTTACACTTCCTTCTACACGAGCGTCCCCTTTCATTCCACTGTAGTTAGTAAAGGTATAGCATGTAACACTACAGTACAGGGAACTCTGTTTTTTTCTTAGGAGGTACCAGCACATTAATTTTCAAAGCTCGCATTTTCTCTCTTCTTCAAAAGGAAATGACTGGGCAGCATTCTTGTCAAAGCATTTTCCTGACCCACGCTTCTTTTTATAACTTCTACAGGGCTAATTGTCTCTGTGTCACAAGGCTTTCAAGGTGTCAGTACTGAAGTTTTTATCTTTCTGCCCATAAGCCTTAGAACTGGTGATCCTAATAAATCATCCTGAATTGTGCTGCAGTACTCTCACAATGCTATATATAGTTCTTCTGAAACTTACAGAACATTTGTTAAGTCAAGTTCATTGTACTGAGTTGTTTAAAAACCAGTTTAGCTTTTCACACTGTAACCTTGAAACAAGTCCAAATAATACTTTAAAATAATCTTCCAAATTAGTTACCTAATGATTAAAAATTCAGCAGATTTTATACCAAGTGCAATGTAATATAAAGTGTTCAAATAATTTTCAATGCATTGAAAAATTTTTCAAGCTATAAGTTTGAAGATATAGAACGGTTCAAGTGCACCACTCTTGACCTATGAACAAAGAGAATTCCAAAGTTACTTAATTCATTTTTTTATGTTTTGCTATTTTATTTACTTCTAAAATATGATTGATCAGAATCTTTTATGTATTGCAAGAGTAAAGTATCTTTGTCCTTCAGATGAGAATAAGAGTTATGCTCACATTTTCTGACCACATTTTTAACACTTTCCACAGAATCTTCTAATTTTACCCATGTAGTCAAAAAAGAGTTCTTACACTTGAAGACCTGGGGGACTTTTCTGCTGGTCATTCTGGAGTATTGCCTTTAAGTTTTGACACAGTGCATTCATTTTTTATTTCCAGCCGAAGACTTTAAAAATAATTTCTAGAAATTCATATTATTGTGTCTTGCATTCTTCAAATCACTTTTTCACAGCTCTGGAAATTTGCTGTGAGGAAGTATCTTTAAAATTCTGTGTCCACCACAAGAATCATCATCTTTAGTCTGCATCTCTTATTTAAGGAAGCAACTATTTTTTGATTCCCAGAGGACTTGGAGATATTTTGTAATAGTTGGTCCAATATTAATTGTAGTCTTTTTCTACTCTAGCTCTTCCTACATGTCTCTTTTTGCCTACGGAGAGTTTAAACAGAAACCTATGAAAAAAACTTATAGAAATAAAAACAAGCTGCCATAAATTATTCAAGTCTAAATCCAGTGTTCTTCTGCCACTAAAAACTTTTACCACTCAACTACTGGCACTAAGACAGTACGTTGTCAACATGAAAATCACTAGTAATTTTTAAAATACGCTGTTCATATATAAACAGGGATTTACACATGTAAATATAAGCTGAATTTTCAAACACTAACAAATTGAAGCATGAATTTTTGCAATGTAAATAACAGATTTAAAATTTCTGCCTTTGGGTCTAAAACAACAAAAATCAACCCAAAAAATATATATTTTTTTAAATCAACTATTAAAGGGAGAAGTCCACCATTTGTTCTTCTCAGAGTAAAATTTTTTATCTGAAAGGAAGGCCACCAGACTTTCCTGCAAAGATGGATCAAAACTGGCACTAGTTCTGGGCAGAGCCAGGGTAGGCTGCTGGACAGCTGCCCCCCACCAGCCAAATGAGGGACCTGTGGCTCCTGGGGGCTCTGTGCCCTTCTCCATCCCATCCAGAGGCGTCACACCGGGCATTTGAGTTGGACCTCTGTAAAAGGATGGACAGGAAAGCCCCGGGGGACTTCAGTGTGAGGCTCTGGCCACAGCCTCACAGCACAAAGGGCAGGGGATTCCTCCAGAGACTGCTGTCACACAAGAACCCACCAGATGTTTCTGAGTGAACCTCTGAATTGTAGGTAGCATATTTTATGGGTTTTTATTGTCAGGAAAACAAACAAAAGTTTTTTATGTTGTAGTGCCATTCCGAAAGAAGCAAAATCATCACTTGCCACATTCCCACACCCTAGAATAAAGGACAAATTGTACGCGTGTGAATCAGCACACTGCTGACCTACTACACATAAACTTTCCAGATTCTTATAATTCCCAGTCCAGCAGAAACTTTCCATTCTCTCTAGCATGTTCTGGCTCTCATCCACTTGCATGTTTTCTCCCATGTGTTGAGATTTGCTGATGTCATATCAGGAGAGATCGGAAGATATTTGCGTATGACTCAGTGCAAAAGGTTGCCTTTCCCATAAACCTTCCTCCTTGCTGTACTTTTCTGAAACTGAATATATTAGACCTCCTTAAATAGCAGTGAGGCTGACAGTTATGAAACTATTGAATCCTAGGCCTTAGAAGAAAGTTCTAGAAGTACATCTTTTAACTTGATAATAATTTTGTGAAAACATATTCACTTTCAAATAAAATATAAAAAGGCTAAAGACTAACTTTCAGTGTACTATTAGTATATACATTTGTGCCAAGAAAAGGAAAATTGAATAGCAGTATTAATGTAGAGAAAACATGCCAGATTTAATCTTGATCTCCTGCTGGTATGAGAGAGAAGACTGTAATAGATAAAACTGAAACCTTCCTCTGCTATACCTCTATCTCACAGTATTTGTAGCAATTTATATCATCCCCCAAAATATTCCACAAGACAGACATGGATCTTTTGTTGTATCCATCTAAATTTTTACAAAAACAGAAGGCAAGGTGATTTCAAAGGCTGCAGTTTCATCCAGTAAATATTGTTACTCATTTTAAAACATGTACAGGGATGTATGAAGCATCAGATACTAGCAAAACAGACATGGTACAAATATTTGCCTTGTCATTCTGGAAAATCATTGACCAACAATGAAGGTGGTGGAGAGCTCTCCCACCACCTGCTTTTGGGCACTCAGTATTTCAAATAAGCCTGATTTTTCTAAGCTCCCTTTATGAAAAAGAAGGAGATGAAAGTATTGCCATGTCGAAATTCATTCAGCTTCACTCCAGAGCCCCAGTCAGTGGGAGCAATACCTGCATTGCTGACTGCCACAGGCCTTGCTTTTGTACATGCCAAGTGTCCCTCTTGCTGAGGAAACAAGCCATGGCAGGATACCACAAGACAGGTGTATTTCTGTATGCAGTCTCAGAGCACTCTAAATTGTATTTCTGGTTTCAATCACTCCCTAAGGTAGCCTCTCTCTCTACAGGGAGTCTACATTTAGACTAAGAGGGAGACTAGTTCTTAAGCTAGACTGAGTACCTAAAGTTTTAGTACCCAAAGTTAGAACATGTGAACTATCCCTGAGTTTCAGAAAAGGTTTTCGGAGCCCACTCAAAAAATATAGAGAAAGTATAGAATTAATTCACAGAATAATTCTTTACTTACTACTTTGTTCTCTCATGGAAGAGAGAAAAAAATTTGAAGTAAATTTCTTTCGTTCCCTTTAAGGATATGTCGTCAAGCTAATCATTACACAAGATTCAGCAATACTGCCTGCACTGTGCTACCCTGATTTCATCAACTGTTAACTCTATAAAATCAAAGAGGGATAAAGGTCAAGATAATCACTGATAAATGCATTGTGAAATAAAGTAGTACTATAGCTACTGTTCGTTGGAATTTAGAAAATTTAGAGGTCAGAACTGTCCAAGGTTTACATTCTCAGATACATTGCCAGCATTGCCTTTGATACAAGTAAAACTCCTATGGACTGCATCAGGCTGTACTGTTTGCAGTGGTGAGTAGTTAAAAAGTATGAGAATCTTAATTTAGTTTCACTGCATATCTTGTGGTTAAAAACACAGCATCACAGTACCCTAGCCTCATCAAAAAGGGCTTTAAATGAGCTACTTAAAAAGAACAGTCCTACATCATTTGTTGGCTTTCATACCCATGAGATCTGGAACTGGATGCATGAGCCCCTGGGATAAAAGCTAACATTTGTTGTGTGGATTCCTTTAGGCACAGATGATGTTAAATACACAACATCAGCTACTTGATATTACATACTCACATCTAATTCAGGATAAGTGTTTAGGACTAACAGGTTTGTGTACAAAACATTGATGATTAATATTCTGTAAGATTTAGCCATTATCGAGAAGTATGATGTTAAGCAATTCATTTAGTGAAGTTTAATTTTAATGTTTAAACCTGGCCTAATTTTTCAGCCTTCTAAACATTCTTATCACAGTGATCATTAATTTCCTAATGGGCATCTGTTCATTTGCAGTGCTGTCTGGCTTTATCCTATACCCTGAAGAAGATAGAATTGTTACCATTAAATTAAATGGAAGAAGATCCAGAGTAGGATCTCTGTCTAATATATTTCCTTCACTTTAGCCATCTTCTATCTTTCTCCCACCTACTTATTCTCGTACACCTCTCTTCCCTGCCATTGAAAAGGATGATCTTTTTCTCTCACCCAAGTGAAAGAATTTCTCTATTTCTCTTTTATTTTTGTTGTGAACATATATTCTTTATGGAAAGCTAAAGAGAAGCTATCCATACAGGCAAGTAACTTGATGACTTTTAGTTAGCCACAGATCCCACAGAAACATGGGAGTGCAAGTGCCAGCTGGGATGTCTAAACCAGCAGAGATGAATTACACGTGGAAGTGGCAATTTCTCTTCATTAACTGGAAAAATAATTCAGGCACTTAACTTTGAGGTGATTCAAGTTGGCAAAACAAGTTCTGCCTGGAGCAAAGAACTGATGAACATTGCTTCATAATGCTGTCAGGAGTTCAAGGCCACTCTTTAGGTGCAGGATAATGCAAGAACCAGAGTGAGCTGCACAGGCATGTGATGGATCGCTTTGTTTTGTCATCAAGTTTCTTCCTTCCAGGAAATACTGGACACCTGAGCTTTGGAGTCCTCACATAAATGGTGCTGGAAAATATGAGACACTGAGACTGGCAGACTTCATGGCACTAGTGATAAACAGCATGAAACAAAATTATTTCCTATTGTCTGAAATTGTCCTGATATCCTTTATGTAACAAAAACTGACTGAGCTACATGACCTTTTTACCATTGCTTGGGAAATGCATCTGAATTGTTCTGAGACGCCTCTGTTTTCATTACAAAGAGATAGATGTATTGTTACAAAAAATGCATGTCTTTGTAGCAGAAGGGTTTAAGTCTCCTGATAGGGTTGTACATTGCCTCCTCTAATTATATTCTTGTAGCTTGACACAAACCCACATTTCACTTGACTTGAGAAACTAAGAAGTCTCAGTAATCTTCAACCTTTTTTTTCCCCTCTAAAAATGTATAGAATGTATAATGTATATATANTAAACTGTAGGTAGGTAAACTAATTTCTCTTTTTCTCCTTCAGCAGCGTAATGACAGCAAACATAGTATATGGTTTCCATTGAAATGCTAAACCATCACATATTTCATGACCCTCAACTCTGCATGAAGTATGCTCTATAAAACAAGTTTTTGCTGATACACACATCTGTAAGTGTAATGAAATGAAAGTCTACACTGTATGCTCAATTCCCTCCTCAAGGAAAATGACAAATTTGAATGCAGTAAGGGACAACACTGGGATGGTGCAACATTTATCTATTTAAAGTAGACTCAGAATAGCAAAGCTACATGTATGCTTACCTCAACAGAAAATACAGGGCCAGAAGCAAATAACTTTTGGGACTGATCAAAAGCACCTGGAGCAATAAATGCTGCCATAATATACTTTCTCTGAAAAAATGAGGATTCAGACACAGAGGAATTCATCCTTACCTGATGTTTTCAGTGTCTACAATCTACATCTAAGTCAGTCATTCCAAACGCCTGGTTAGAGGGTGTATTTTCAGACATGGTTTGTCCATTCTACACCTAATTTCATATTTAGAATGGGAGGTGCTGGTTTCTCCCTTGTTGAGACTGGAGATGCTTGTTTTTCCCTGTGGCCTATAAAGGATGTTGACCTGAGGAGCCCATCTAAAAATGTCCCTGCACTACACACACCCCTGATCCCTTACTGATGCTGAATTTAGGTTACACTGCACGTTGTGTTTTGTCGCTCTTACCTTCTTCCAGGCAGTGTTCTTGAAACTGTGCCAATCAAATTACAGTGAGAACAGGTATTTGGAAACATACTTCATCATGGGTCATTGGTGACAATTTGCCAGTGACAGAGTCTCTCAGTGCAGGGTAGTTTACAGAGTCACAAATATCAGTTTTCCATATAGTGCCCTCCAAGGACAGTGGAAGACCTGGAGCTCAGTGATGTCTCCCACATGTTCACACAAACTGAAGTTCAGAACAACTGTAAAAGTATCCTGCCCTCTTTGGTGTTACCATGGTGTTAAAGTTAGTGCTGAGTTTCATGTTCCTAACAAATATGTAAATATTTATAAACACTTCATCAGAATTTTTGTCTCATATGAAATTTTCTTTAAATGGCTTTTAGGTCACTTTTAAATACTGTGTCACATTTCAAGGGCTGTCTAGTATTACAAAGACATTAGCAAACTGAGTGCTGTCTCTTCTACTGGGACTAGGTGAGAATTAATCTACTAATGCACAATACACCAAGTCAAAATTAACTTCTAATTTGCCTTGTTCCTTAACATGTAGGAAAAGACCATTCTGGAACTGCCTGCTAATTGAGGCATTTTATGCTTACCAGCAAAACCAAGGATGCATAGAGCAAGGAACTGGTTGGTTTTTGGAATTAGTGTCAATACTTCAGAGCTTCCAAGCTCTAAGAGTTGGTATGTAGACCTGAAGTTGATGACTTACCTCCATCCTAGGCACTTGCTACTACTGGTCCTGCTTACTGGTACTACCAGTAGTACTACTGCCTTGATACTACTTACTACAGGTGACAACTGCAGAAAACCAGTGGAGGCAACAACTGCCTTACCTGAAACAGAGACCTGGAAAATAAGAGGCATTTTGCAAGGGCAGAAATTGCTCTGAGAAGACTCTGGGGAGGGTGTGATGATCATATAATGTCGTTAAGTCTGGAAAATGACAGGGCAGGAGATTCTGTAGGGTGCTCTGTTTCCTTTGGGCAGAAGCTCAGCTATCACCTTATTGCCCGTGGAGCTTGTCTTTGTGGGGGTGGCATCAAAAAAGCCACTGACAAGAATATATGCCTTGCTGGGGTGAAATTTCCAACCTATGAAGAAGTGAGACAGAGGAAAGGGCTCCTCAGTAGTCATTCTCTCCCCTTTTACACACCCTGAGCAGCCTTTTTTGCTATTCACCTTTTTTTTTTTTTTTTCTCTATCTTTTTGCTTGGCTTTTTGTTTGGATGCATTTTCTAATTTAATGAAGAGACTATGAACTGAAGCATCTGTCTGCATTTTGCTAGTGTTACTGTGTCTAGAGTCCCGAGAGGGAAGGGAGTGCCAAAAGTTAATTTATGCAAGTTCATTAGACCAAGGTTTCTTCCCCTCTTGTGTGCACAGGACTGACCTTTCCCAGAAGCTGCCTTGACTTGTACCTGGCCTGTAGTCACTACCTCCTTGATTTTCTAGTTTTTCATGCTGCAGATGTGTTTTTCACCACATTTCTGGCACCAGCAGCAGACTCACGTCCTGCATTAAATTCACAAGCAGCATCTTAGCATTCAGAAAAGTAAAGCATGAGCATCAGTTTGTCAGATAAAGTCAATAAATGCTTGTGATTCAGCAACAAAGGCCAGCCATGTAAACAGAATCCCAGTAGGCAATGCCTGCTGTAACAGCCTTCATCCTGGGATCGTGTCAGGCCAGGAAAAAGCTCAGCCTCCAGAACACTGCAGTCACAAATATGCTGCACAAATATGCAACACAGGAAGAGTTTTCCTTTTCCAGGACACCATGGTAAATGAGCATTAGTTTGTACATGCCCATCAATTACTGTGCAATCAGGATATAACCAGACCACATGTTGGCCAATAACACCAAAAAACACAGGAAAGAGAGTGATCAAAGTGCTTAAATAAAAATATTTTTATATCAGGGTCACCATGAAACAGCTCCCAAGCAGACTACACCAACACCTTATAACTCCAGCTAAAGGAGATCTTCAGAGCCCAGGTTAGTGGGCTGGCACTAGCTCAAGGTTGCCTTGAAAGTTATCTATTCAGTGCTGTTTTATCTCAGCCACAACCTTGAAGAAAATAGGGTTAAAATGTCAAATGTGGCACTCTAGACCTGCTGCAAGTAAAGAACTTTTTGAACAGATGCTGCAAGTTTCCACCATTAAATGGAGAGGGAAAGGAGAGGCAGAACAACTTCCTTAAGAAAAATAGAGTATTTTGAAAAATGAGGACACTGTGTGGTAGCAGTGTTTCTCTCTTGACAATTTTTTCTCTCTCCCACATCAACTTCTTACAGATGCTTATCAATTTATGTCTGAAATCATGCATCAAAAATTGTATATCTTATTTCACTCCTCTTACTTTTAATTATCTGTCCCTCTTCTAGTTGCTGAATATGTGTTAACAGTAACAAATAATTTTGTAAATGTGATTTTAATATAGACATTTAAATATCTGGCTATTCTTAAGCTATAAAACCTCCCAAAGATCTTTTTCAACTTTCCAACAAATCGAGTTTTACTGTTCATAATTTTGTATATCAAATTCTGTACATCTATTTCCCATTCCAGGTTATGTATAAGTATTAATTATAAAAATATTATAAAAATAATTCAAAACCAAGACCAATTCACAAGGAATAGGTCTTTCTTGGTAATTAAATATCAACTGCATCAAAGTTAATAATAAGGAAATTGTTAATATACAGCAATAGAGAGATGTGTACATCAAAGTTAGAAGCTGACAGAGTAGAAATTATTGAATATCTAAAATTAAAATGCCAGAGCTGTATCTGCTGAATAATGAGAAACCAATTGACTCAATTAACTCAGAGGAAATGAGTTCAGCAGTATAGAAATAAGCAATCAGGTCGATGGGTATCAAATAGAATATCTTATAGATTTTTTTTTTTTTTTTTTTTTGAGAGAGAGAGCAGTCTTTCAGATGAGGAATATATCATAGAGCAATACATGGCCAATGAGATGAACTCTTACAGATGTGATTCATAAGATGAGTGAGCTAGAACCTCATTCAGAGTGACATTTTCCCTGTTTAATTAAATAATTAATTAATTCTCCATCAAAATCCTATCAGGTATCTTAAAACAGGTCACACTTAAACTAATTCATAGAGATCAGATTGATTCACTCCATGGCCAATTTATGACTGATAATTTCTGTAAATTATCTAATTTAATACAGCAAGTAAATAAATTAAACATCTCTTCTACAGTAATCCTGGTTGATACACAGAACGCCTTTAAAAGGCAATTTGCTCAGGACCTGAAATGAATTTCCAAAATCTCTTCCTAATCCTTTATTGCTATATTTTAATGTCATTGCAATGGTTTTTTCTAGTCTTTGCCAATGCATACAGTGAAGATGGAGGGAGAGATTTTGGCCCTCCCTCCTTACACATTTGTCTTGCAGCTCAATAGGATCAGCACTGACGGAAGCAGTTCTTCCCCCTTTGACTTGTTTATTCCTTCTTCAGCTGATGGAGAAAATTAGGTGTTTAATAAAAGCCTCAGAAGTCCTGTCTGCTTAGGCTGAGTTATCTCAGGTTTGCCCTGGCTTTTCTGTGATGGGTTGGAATGCTCTGCGGTGACTGCTGCTCATTATGTCACACAGACACATTCATGGGGACGGAGCTGTGCTATGCACCAATCCTTGTCAAAACAAGCCAGCAAAACAATGCCCCTGAAAAGTGTGCTGTCATCCTGACACTTGCTCTCTAGAGGGGAAGAAAAAAGGGGGAAAGAGAATGTAAACAAAAGGCTAGTCTCACAAGCCTGCTGAAGGAGGCAGCACAGGTCTTGGGCAGCAGCCTGACAGTTCCAGCATCCACATTAAGGATGTGTGGGACCCACCTAAGGGATGTCTCTTCTGCAGGAGAGTTTTATAACAACCGAGCTGTGGGCTGCTACTTGATGGCATGGTAATCCCTACCCTTGATGCCTCTCTTTTGTGTAATATTCTGAAATGCTCCAAGCAGAACGAGACTGACTCAGTAAGAGGGAAACTTAAGCCTCGGTCTCCTTTCTACTCCAGTTCGTTCTTGGGGTATATTTACAAAGCCAAGATAAGTGTAGGCAGAAGAGGCTGAGGCAATTTCTTTCAGAGACACTCCACATCCCTGGGAAAGACCAGAAGGACCTTAAGCAGGAGAAGAAGGTGTCTGCAACAGCCTGGGCGAGGCAGAGGTGTAGCCTCAGGCCAGGGAGGCCAGCCCTGCCTTCAGCAAGCTGGCAGCTGTTCTGAGGCAGAAAGTGAATAAAAGCAATCCAGCAGCAAAGAGAAGCAGAGGTAAATGGCATGGTGTACCACAGCCTCAGTCTACTAGCCAACCCCCCATTTTTAAGGACTAACAGGCTTCCAATCAGAGCTTGAAAAATAAAGAGAATAAGACATTGAATTACAATCAGCATGCAAACCACAGTGGTCTGAGGAAGAAAAGGCAGCACATTTCTCCTCTTCTGGCAATGTGGTATCTGTCCTTTTTTTCTCTTGTCAGGATAGGAACTTCTCCCTGAAGACAAATGTGGGAACAACCATTTCAAAAAAGATCAAAGTAAACTCCTCTGACTTCTTACAACATGTTGTCATTTTTATGTAACCCAGTCTTTTGGCAAAACTGAGACAAATATCATGAATCATTATCAGCCACCTTGAAATAGTAGGGGTTTTTTTGTAAATATGTTATTCAGAGAAAAACACTTTGCCTAGGTCTAATCAGAAACTAATTAGAATCAGCATATGCTTTTCTGAGCAGTTACGGTGTCATCTGGAACACGAGATGTACAAACCCAGATCTAATCAAACTGAGATGCTCAGTACTGGGAGCATTATAATTTGAAGAGTCTTCAGCAGTCAACAGAAAAAGAAATAGCAGCATGATTCAACTTACCTACTATCTTGAACAATCCTCTAGAAATTACTATAGCTCCTCCTTGACTACGGAAGGGGTCTGAGAGTGTGATTTAGTTGGATGAGCACCGGTGGCCAACAGTATTTTGGATGGCACAGAGTATCCACCCAGCCTGCACCTGCCCCTTTGGAAGGGCACAATCTCTCCTAAGGCTCATGGTATATCTGCCAGGGCCAGGCAGGTGTCTCAGGTGCCCTGGAGAATCCCAAATGGCAACTATGAGTCACACCATAGCTACTTCTGCACGTTTCAGGTAGGGCCTGAAGTCATCAATGGTGAGCCTGGGCCACTGAGACACTGCTGTAGGCTCCAGGGAAAACTATCAAAAGCTGAAGGAGTATGGCTTGGCTGAGAGAGAGTCAAGGAGCAAGGGAGCTGCTGAGGGTGAGCTATGAGCATGCAGCTCTTTGTTTTTGAGTGAGGGGCTCCTGTGTGGTGAGGGGACTGCTGTGACACTGCTGGCATTATAAAGCTTATGTGTCAAACTCTGCCTGAAACCACTCCCAACTTATAGGAAGTCATGAAGCTGTCAGACACATATAAACACAAATCCCATTTTCCTGCAACGTTTTTTATTCTACACATATTGACATTATCACAGTTATAAAAATAGCACTTAGAGAAACAACCAAAAAAAAAGGCAGAATGTGCAAAACTCTAATCTTTGACCAGAACTAAATTCTTCTTTGTCAAATTTTCTTGCCTGATGAGCATCCCACTTGTCCTTTTGGTGTTCCCTTTTGGATAAAGCTAAATATTTTCCCGTATCATAAAAAAACCCCTCCAGTTTTACCATTAATCATAGAAGTAAGACATTCATATGAAGCAATTCATTTTGTGGCAACACACTAGACTTTTAAAAGGAGATACGAGAGGTTTTCCATCTTGTGAGGATCGATGTTGTTGTGCAACCAAGAGAAATCTCAGTCCATTTTTCAAACCATCTGAAGTTCCATGTTTTGAAGAAAAATCATTTGGCACATATAGTTTCAATTCAGCTGAAATTTATGATTCTATGTGGCTACAATGATACTTGCAATACTGGCCACCAAAGACTGATATTTTGCCAAGCAAAATGCAACAGTCTTCCAAGCTAATTGTAGATTTTATTTAAACTAATGGGCAAGATATTTTACTCTTTGAATGACTGAAATCTGTTCACCAGATTTACAGTCAGTAGATAATGATGTATAGTTGAACATATTTAACCACTAAGGAATTTCAGAGCATACAAAGGCACAGTCTTACCCTGCTACAGCAATATCCAGCTCAAGGATCCTAAGGCAGGTTCCTGAGCTGGAAATCTACACTGCCTGCACAGAGAAGCAGCATCTGAACTCTGTGCTGATATTAATTTGGGCACCTGTAGCAGATCAGGTCCTGAAATAACCCCTACTCTGTGTAATTCTGAGCCTGAGCGAGAGGTGGATAGAATGTTAACACTGAAATACCTGTTGTAGCGGTTTCACATTCACCTGCTCGCCTGCTCACACCAGGCGAGAGTGTAGTGTAGTGGTTTCATGAGAATAAGGATTAAGAGAAATGCAAAACAGGCCTAAACTTCAAAGATAAAAAGTTTATTAACAAAAGACAACAAAATCAAAATCAACCCCCAGGTGGTTTCTTCTTCCTCCCCCAGCCCCCCACCCAAGATGGTTCCTTTCTCCCACCTCATTTATCTTCCTTTACCACCATCCTTCTCACCAACAACACAGAGAAACAAACTTAGAAAACCCCTGGTCAATTTACCACTCTTGAAATAGGCTTTCATCAGTCCAATTGGAAGAAGAGTCTCTCTTGTCTCACCATGGAGATTTTTCC
>VZTR01007599.1:65531-79812 GCA_013400775.1 Chaetops frenatus
GGGAAACCCGGCAGGGTCCCGGCCGCAGCCCCGGCATGGCCGCCAGGCCCTGGGGCCCGGAGCGGCCGGCCAGGGCCATGCGGCATTACCTTCCCAGAGGACGGAAGTCAAAGAGGGCTTCAAACTTCCCGCTCCTAAAAAATGTAAGCTTCGCAAAGACGCCCCTAATATTCAATGGCTACATGGAGTGCCCATCTTAAAATTAGCCAATCCGTGGGCTCCTCACCTCTGCTGGAAACTGTGCCCCGGCGGAAGTAGGAAAACAAAGAACCCCCCTCCCAGGAAGGAGAAAAAAAAAAAAAGTTGTTGTCCTTTAAACCACAACACCTGTAGACTGACAGACTGACACAGAAGTAGGAAGATGGACTGCAAAGACTTTCACTCATCTGTTTAATGTAAAAATACTAATGTTTTGATCCTCTGTGTTCAGGAATACCACAACACCATTCTGACATTATATTGAAAACAACTTCATTATTCACAAATGCTCCAGGGTGTTCAACTTGTTGGGACCAGTGAGTGTTTGATGAAGGTGAATGTGCTTTGATCACAAGGTGTATGGAAGATTGTTTCTCCATCATATTGAAAAGTGGAAGGAAGATTGTTCATGCCTGACATTGACCAGGCACGATCTGTACAATTGCCTGAAGAACAACAGCTTTGTAGAGGTCTGGTCTTTTCAACCTTCAGCTTCGGATAGGAGAAACAGCTACATGCAGAATGGTTCTTAAACAACAGAGAAGCTGCTGGTCAAACTAAGAAAGAGTGTCACCTCTGATAAAAATGAAGGACAGAGACATCATTGAGAAGTCGCAGGAGCACCGCTGTTGGAAGCCTGAGAAGAGGACATGATGAAAACCCTGGAAGGTGTCAGACTGTATACTGTGGAAAAAAAGAAAGATTTTGCAGATATTCTTTGCATGGGCACCCACAAATCATTCAAGCACATTGGACACAAGCCCAGATCCATGCCCCAGGACCTTGGCTGGCCTCCAAGAAGCACCATGGGCAACTGGATCAGGTGAACTGCAGAAGAGAAGAGAAAGTATAAGAGAATGTGTAAGTATCTGCTTGCAATGAAGTTTCAGTCAACAAGAACACTGACGCTCTTCCCCTTGCAACAGCCACATCTAAGTAAGATAAATCAAGTATTAAACCTTAACCTGCTGAAATAGATATACTTTAAAATGGTACATTAACTTTTAGTTGTAGCATTTGTGCCCCGTGACAAGACAAGCTGAGTGGATTTAGCTTTGTCTTTGTAAATGATTATAAAATTTCCCTAAAACTTGCTCCTCAGACAAAGAAAAACTTAAGGGTAACAAAGCAAGGTCAATCCAAAGCTAACAAGAGCTCAACAAAAAAATCCTTTGAGCAGACCTTGAAGCTGAATGCTACACCAGAGCTATTTACTAGTGAGATAGGCAGTGCATGTGCTTGATGACAATAATAATGCTGTTATCAACGTGGAAATGCTGGGTTTAAACTTAATCTTTTCCCTGATAAACTCTCCTTTCACCAGCCCAAGGATTTATAGCTAAAAGCATTTCAGACTCAGACTCAGGACCAAACTGTGTATCTGTTTGTCCCATTTCTGTAAGGATTTGAAGACAGTGTATGTGAAATGCAAATGCTCAAGCTCCAGACGAGCAGAGCTGAAGGATCAGAGGAGGTCCCTGGGGAGCCATACAGTGAGTAAAATGCCAGGGCAGGCAACTGTGCTGAGAGCTGGCCCAGGGCTCAGCAGTGCTCCATGCTCAGAGCAGTAGCTGAGGCAGCAGAAGTGGGGGTGGCAGGATCTACCCAGCTGCAGCAAACCATGGGAAACCAAAGTAATAAGCAGATACTTAGTGTTCACACAAGGTCTGCAGTCTTGTAAGGAAACTAAAAGTCCTGTGCTAGAAAGTCTTTCAATTTTTTTCAGCAGTATATGGAAAGCCTTTTTGCTCTTCCCTAAGATCCGTGTTTTGAAGATCATATATAAAAAAATATGTTTCTGTTTCCTATTTTTACGGGGTTGCAAATTTTTTTTGTTAAATTATTACTAATTATTGTAATCAGTCATAGAAATGTCATTTCATTTTTGCTGATAAAAGATATGTTCAAAACAGCTGAAATTAGAAATATGTTTCTTGTACATACACTTTTCAGTAGCTTATCCATCATTTCAGGGTTTTCCCCAACTTACTGAAGTGAGAGACTTCCATGACCAAATCTGGTGATTAGCATGGGGTGACAAAAATCTCAGTAAAAGGTAAGCCACAACTACAGCAGAAGAAATGGTGAGACAAAGACAATATTGCCTCCCACAAATGGAGAGTTAGTCACTGAGAAATCAGTCAACATCATGCAATTAGGCCATTAATGCCTGAATATATGCTTTGCACTGAAGTGCAAAGGTACATGGAGCTTTCTCCAATGTCCAGGAAAAGAAATGGCAGTGCCTTTCCTCTACTTTTGACTAGCCTGAGATGAGGAGGTAAATTAGCACATAATGCTTTGAGAACAAAATTCCTTTCCTGACAGTAAAAACAGAACGTACAAATTGTCATGTGGGTTTTATTGTTGATTTGCCAATAGTAACATTCAAGTTGTGACATGCAGCTTTATAATACAGTAAAGTTTACTTGTATAGATTTTTTTATTAAAAATTGCCTCCCAGGTTGCTTTGCTAAATATTGTACTCGTCTCAGTTAATCAATAAATACATCTGCAGGAAAGGAGAGCTGTCAGATCTGTAAGCAAGGAAAACAGTGTTCAGGTGGTTTTAGCCAGGAATTGCCTCCTCCTTCAAATGTCCACTAACAAGCAATTAAGATGTGCTCATTGGAATAAAAAGGGTTTGCTAAAGAAAATTTTGCTCTCTGTGGCACTTAACCTGGCCTGCTTCAAACCAGAAGCTGTAATCATCCACATACTTGTTGCAAGACAGTCCTAGAGCACCCAGGAGGAATTCAGACCACTCAGCTGAGGGAAGAAAACTACAGACTTCCCATGTCAGCTGTCCAGAGTCCATCAATAACAGTGCAAGGGCAAAAATGGGGTGAAAAAAAGGGGCAAAAAAAGTTGTGCTCTCATTTTGTGTCACTGCCCACCTGTTTGAGCACTTGCCTAATATGCAGGATATTTTGCCTCTGTGCCAAAGTGTTCAGAGTTTTATCTTCCCATTTCTTCTAGTTAGATGTGGAAAAAGTGAACATTGTCCCACATTAGTACCTATGGAGAAAACTCCCTCCATAGCAGAAATAGGAGGAGTAATGTCACATCTCTTTAAAAAAACCCCTCAAAGTACGCAGTATAAATCCATGCAAATATAAACAAAACATCTGGGCAACAGACATAACAAGCCTCACAAAACCAAAGAGACTTCCACTGTTACTCTCAAATTTTTCAGTATACAATACCTGCAGATAAGCATGTAAAATTTTCATATGCCTTTTCAAATCAAGGCAGAATTCCTGCTGCATCCAGGAATCCTCCTCAGTCTGCCTGGGCTACCTTTGGCCATGTTTTGCCACGATCCCTGCTGTGCACAAGTTTACAGCTTGTTTCAGAGGAGACTTGGCCTCAAGTATTACCTTTTAAAAGGTATCCTCTGCAGGCAAAATAGGCAGAAAGGGAGGAAAAAAGTTGCTTAATGTCATGTCTTTTACAGAATAATATATTTTCAAATAGATTAGGAAAGTATCAGCAACATCTTCACTCAAGTTCATTCATTTTTAGGGGATTATAACCCTCTGTGTTTTTAGGTTCTTTTTTAATTTTCATGGGGTTGGTCCACATACACAATTTTCTAGGGCACAGTTCAGTTTTATTTCAAATACAGAGTGCTAACAGGAGCCCATAGTAAGCACTGTTCATTCCAGCTCCCCTTATAGTGATATCCTTCACACTCCCCATAGCAGTGCATTAAAACCAAAGTAGGCCAGCCCTATGTGATCAACAGAGCACTGTTTCCACATTGTAATTCATCAAGGGATTCTTGACAAACAAGCTTAACGTTTGAAACTCTTTACAAGGGTTCGTCATTTTCTCCTTTTAATTTAAAATAATATACTCTGATGCATACATTCAGACTACTAAGGTGAGTTAAAGTAGGCAATTGCACAGTTACAAAAACAAGACCTCAGAGCGTGAAGTCCTTGGACACACTCCTGGAGCCCCCACTAAGGCTAGCCTGCACAGAATAAGAACTTAGAGTAGGAGTAAATGGCAAGCACTGGAGGATGGATTGATAGCTCTGTGGCGCTCTGAAGTTTACATCCAGGAGTGAAAATGAAGTGCAGTTAAACCCCAAGTATCATAGAAGTCACCAAACATAATTCTTTCCCAGTTCTCTTCAAAAGTGAATTTAGAAGTTGAAGTGGGGAATTAACTTCAGACTGGAGGTCTGTATTTAGACCTAGCAAGAAATCATTGAAAAGAAAGAATGGCAACCCTGAGACGCAAATGAAATGAGCTGCCAAGCAGATTTTTCACAGTCATGATAATTATTTTTGAAATCTCACAGCTTGATTTTCTCCAAGTAGAAAGCAATTCTCCTCACTATTCTCTTTCATGACAACTTGGGCATCAGCTCCCACTAAACTGATTTTCACTTGCAGTGGTATTGTTAATTATTATAATGAGATATGCAAGTATCTAAGCCTTAAAAATAAAATCCAGATATGGTGCCTCATTGTCTATTTAATTAGAACACAATAAAGTGTAGAATTTCTCCTTTTCAATGTTTTGCAGACATTTTTCACACATCTGGTAAGTCTGTTAGAAATTTCATGCATAGCTAGATTTAAAGCTTCCCTGATGTTTTTCAGATACAGCTGAAGTAGTGATTTTGTGTTGTAGCTATAATTAGGTGGCATATTGCCATGATTTTCCCTTTTTCTCTCATCTTTTTTGCAACGCAGATGTCAAAGCAAATTATCGATCAGCTGTGAGATGTAAGGTCGGTTATAGAGAAAAAAATTAAGCCTAAATTTTCATTAGTTTTTCATTTAAATTTGCAAGTTCCTGAAGCATGTTCTCATTCAGGAAATCTGTCCCCCCCCACTCAGTTCCTGTTCTTCTCTCATCCTCAGACAGCCTGTCATTGAAATGTTCTCACCTGGGAAATAGTTGCTTGTTTCAGTCAGGGTCTTGGTGGCTGTGTGTCCTCCTCACAAGAGCTATCACTCGTTATGGCTTTTTTGATTCTTCTGACAGTAGAAAAGGCAAGAATTGTAAGAAGGAGAAATAGTGTGCACAGTGTTTGAAAGATGGCCAGTGCTGCCTGGGTGCAAGCAAAGGGCACCCCATGAGGAAAGCAGACCATGGGATTGATGCCCACCACCCCAGGGAGCTGTCTGCAAATCTTGGGGCAGCAATGGGCACCTTGTCCTGGCAGGTGCTCTCACAGCTGCTTCTCAGGGATCATGTAGAGACATGGTTAGAGAAGCTGACTCCCCTTTTCTCTGCTTCTGCGTAGGTTTTCTAAATCAAGGGTGGGATGTAGTGGTAGGAGATTTTGGAAACGTCCTTCTGCTGTTTCCAGCTGTGTCCACTTTCTCAGTACCCAGGTGAGAGATGGTATGGGCTTTTCTGAACTTGCTCTGTCAGTTCCCTTCACCACCAGCTGCAAGGAACACAACTCATCTCATCCTCAGGTGGATATTTAAAGCAGGAGTGAACTGCATTTTGGAATATGCATTTCCAAGGTGCTTGGGAAGTCTTCTATCTAGCAGACAATGTACAAAAAGACAATGTAAGTGTCTGAAATTATGTAACATAAGTCCCACTCCAGAGTCCAGAGATAATGATCTAATACTTCCCTGCACACATTGTGCAAATACACATTCATTGGTACCTTTCATAACGACAGACACAAAGTGGAAGTGAAAAATTACTTGCCTTTGCTTTCATTTTAAATCCCTTTTCTGTGCTGTTTAAAGCTTTGGTTCTTTCATGTAGAAGCTGAATTCCCCAGAGGGGGGAATTACACTGCCCATTCAACAGCGGAATTTTGCATTTCTTTTAATATCTAAGTATTAAAATCTTCTTAATAAAAAAAACTGTGTTTTATACTATATAGCTATTCTTCTATTAAGGTAATTATATTGATAATTTTAAATCGTAATATTCTTAGTAATACATAAATCTCTGATTTCCAGCTTAGCTTGCAATTTCTTCAACCATTCTGCTTGTATCTCAGTAGCTCAGATAATTACAGAATTGATAATTTGAAGATTTCAGCAGTGCTAAATCAAATCCTAACAATCTCGAGACTTGTCTGAAACCCAGAAGTAGTTGCCTTTCTTTTGTGCTTGTGAGCTTATTGACTCAGGCTCGAACCCCTTCAAGTTGTGCTGGGTCAAATGAATGTCTTTCTGCCTCCTTTCTTTGCAGTACCCACCCCTCTGGTGTGACTGCACTGACCAAATATCATGCTCATTTTACAGGGTGAAGGGCAGTGGCAAATAAATCCCAAGAAGAAAATCTTACCACAAAGTTATGTGATGTTTAAACAGTTACAGTGTGACAACACCACCTCCCTGAGCCGCAGCTGTTATTTCCTACTCCGAGCACGAGCAGACTAATGATTTGCCTCCTCACCTCTTTCTTCATACCTCTGTGGCTTGTCAGTGAATCCCATACTATTTCTAACGTTAGTGCTGTCTTGCTTTCAGTCTCCTGCTGAACAGCATGTCAGTAGGTGGCAGCCCATGGCTCATTAAGGAGGTTCTGTGGTGCTAAATTCATAGCACAGTCTGGATTTACAGCTTTTTCAGTGGACAATTTATTATTTTAATGCCTTTTTCCACCGTCTGTTATACTGGGAATGATGGAGACTAGCAGTAATGTGTCTAAATCCAAATTTTACTGCAAATTGCCCAATTTTACGTTCTCTAAACTGTGGCCCACAGTCAGATATTATTATTCACCACGTACAATGTGTAGTGAAAGATTGGCTGGATACGTATGATCATGCATTACTGCAGTAATTCCCAGGGGCACTTGGAAAGAGCAGTTCAGGATACACCTCTCAACAATTTTTTTAACAAGCATGGAAAGATCTCTGTTTTTGAGAAGGAATAAAAAATAAAAGATGGAATTCCTTTGTCATCTGTTCATTCTAAGAGCGGACCTTTCAGAAGCATGTGTAAAACTGTGCATGTAGCAACCAAAATCCCAATATCTAGAAACAGACCCTGTTAATTGCACACCCTCAGTGACTCAGGAACACAACATCATGAGCAGTCAGAGAAAATGCCTCCACTGCCCATGCAAGGCAAGTGAAGAAGGGATGTGAGCTTCTACTGAAGCAATGGTACACACAGCATAAGCATGTGAATGATGTATGTGTCCTTCTGCACCCTCTTTCTGAGTCCTTGTCACACCCACTTCTACATGGTCAAATCTTGTCAAAGTGGGTTGGGAGGATGATTCATCCTCACCAATGGATAGCTCAGACCTGCCAAACTGTTCATTTGGGGGTGGGTTTTTTTAGGTTTAAAATGTTAAAAATAGGAATGTGCAAGTTGCCTCATAGGATGGCTACATCTCCAAGCTCCCAGAGGAAACAAGTTCCAGCAGAGCAAGGTACAAATGTAATAGAGCTGGGAAAAAGACACTGAGGACAGCTCCAGGAGGCAGGGAAAAGGGGGAGAATAAGTAGTCTGTCCTGGCATGTCTGTCCTGGCAAAAAGGAAGCCAGGCTTAGAGAGCAGAGGAAATTTCTTCTTCCCTTGTCTTGTGTAGAGCTTCTACGATAGACAGTGAGGGCAACCCTTCCACCTCTACATGAGCATGAAACATGGAAACATGTTCCTTTTTACCTTGGAGATGTCCTGAAAAATACCATTACAGCACTCCTGACTTTGTTGGCAATGTTTTGAGCCTTGCAACAGCCAGAAGTCTCACCCGTTCTGATAAGCAGAGGATTTCATGCAGCCTCTATGACTGATGTGCCTCAGCCCTGAAGCTGAGCAGGGCTCTGACCACAGCTTGCATGACAGTGACATCTGCACAACCTGCCTGCACTTCAAAATCATCCCAGCAGAACAGCATTCTCAGAAAGTTCAGAGGAATAAAAGGGAAACAACAAAATAGGTTACCAGGACTGAGCTTAAAAAGGGGGAAGAGAAAGCGAGAGACCAAACTGTTCTTCCAAAGGCAACGTGCCCTGAAGGGGGCAAGAAAGAACTTGGTAGAAGTGTTGGCATGGATTGACGCATCCAGTTATCACTATCACCCCCCTTTCTTATGTTTCACGACCCACAATAGCACAAGCTTAGCACTGAACCAGGCTCAGAAAGGTACACAAAGACTTGCTTTAACCTGCTCATCCTCACCATCTAGAAGTTGGGTAGATGATACTGTTGCCATTTTGTTAGGATTGATATTGATATTGATATTGATATTGATATTGATATTGATATTTATAGAAAGAGGAGGAAGACCATGAGCAGGCTGACACCTCCCAGGCACAGTGTGTTTTGGTTATCGTTCTCAGATATGCCACTGTGCTGGACGTAGGTCAGTGTGAGATGGTGGGTGCCACACAGCCTTATGGAGACTGGCCTGCATTTTAGGCTCCTTAGGGAGTTCTAGGAAGGGAAGGCAGCTTATCCCATGACTGTCTGATATCCCTGTCAAATGTATGGTAACAGGTCAAGCAGCAGTCCTGGAAAAACAGGGAGGAACTGGTAAACAGAATGGAAACATTGGAGTGTCTGAGAAAAAGCAGACTTAGTAGCACTCAGCAGGAAAACCACATTTGACTGACAAGAAAACAGTGGCAGGGGTGCAGAGGCTTGCCCAAAATCACTCAGGCAGTTACAGATAATTAGAGAAGTTGAGCTTCAAGTACATCACCCTATGTTTGGTCCTGCTTTTCCCAAAGATGTTGATGTGGTATTAAGGACAGACTGATGGATAATGTCTTTCAGATGCCAGGTCTCCTGTTTAAAGCATGGCTGGTTTTTGTAGAGTTGTCAGCCACAGTTTTTAATCAGGAGCTAAAGAGCTGATTTTCCAAATTAGATTGGAGGTTAGGATCAAATGTTAACTTTTCTAAAAAATTTCCCTTTGAGTGCTCCCATGGTGAAATTCTTGTTGCAAATCCCTTAGAAACTACCTTCTCTTCCTCTGAAACACTTCCTCAGGTCTGATATTCAAATTGAATGGTAGAAAAAGGATATAGACACAAAGCATTTTGAAAGCAACAGAATTGTTTGGTGAGGTGTTAAATGTGTGATTTCTGTTTTCACTCTGAAAAGGAATGGAGGAGGTTTCTCAATAGTGAGCAGGAGCACCAGTGGCCACCGGCACTTGGGACTCTCCCTTCTGTGAGTGCCTCCAGATCCATCCACACATATTTCTCTCTCCTCCACAGATAACTGCTGCACCTGGAGACTTTCCTGTCCCTTCTACAGGAACAGACTCAGCTCTCACTTTGTATTCAGGCCTTTTTCCTGGTAGCCTTCATCAGGCCTCTTGGAGCAAAACAGGTGCTACAGCTCTCTGCTTCTCTCAGATGTGACTCATGCACAGATTCATACAGTACAGGGAAAATTGTAGACCTCAAATAAGGCCTTTTCCCACACTTGACTTTCAAAGAAATAAGCCCAGAAGGCTGGTAAATCAGATGAAAATCCAAAGTCAGCATTCTAAATGTCTCAAATTTCTGCCAGCTGGAAGCAGCAGAGCACATACCTTGACCCTCCCATGGTGTCCTTTGCACCAGCCTCTCCCTTCTGTCTATAATCCTGTGAGACAAGTTTGTGACAGCAAAGGATTTAAGTAACACCTTTGTATCAGGGGGGCTTTACCTCTTATGGTACCAATGCCCAACTACAAGACCAGCCATGAACTTATTCCCCTATTTTCCCACCTTCTCCACATATCTTCACTGGCATTTTTACCTCATAGACCTTTTGTACATGGGACACGTGAAATGTCCTGCAACAGCATTTCTCTATCCTCCTTCAAACTCTAGCTCAGGACCCAGTCCTAATGATGTATTGAGTGCATTTTTGCACATAGTGAAGTCAAATATGTTAGTATTAAACTCATAACAGCTCCTTAGAGGAGTGAGATGTGCTGTGCAAGTCCATGAAGACACCAAACAACTGTAGCTCATAGCACCAGCCTTACCTGAGTGGCAATACTCCTAAAAGAGAGGTTAATGAGCACTAGTGAAAGCCTCACTCATAATAATTTTGAGCATTTCTAACAGGAAACAAAGAGGCTTTTTGGACCTTCTTGGACCTTCTGTCACCAGAAAATAAGGCAACACTGATCTGAAATGGAAACATCAGAGCCTTAAGCCCTTTCCAAATTTGTTGCCTTTTTATTGAGATGCAGACATAAAGCCAGCAGCTGCAGGGCTGCATGCTCCATCCCGACTCCACACACCTTGCGGGGCTGCTGACATCTGCACGGGACAATTGCAGGCATGACATGCAGACTGCAATGTAAGTATCTATGCAGAGACATGAATCCAGGGGATTCCACTCCATGATTTGGTCATCTTTTAACTTAATCCACCACACACATTTCTTGCAAGCCTATTAGCCACACTTTGCATCATCAGTGCCCAGACACGTGCTTGAAGGTTATTTACACTCAGTATCAGATGTCAATACACATTATAAACAAACAACACTTAAGCATGCACGGAATTTCTATTAAATTGGCTTGTTATCACCTCAAAGAAAGAAATGTGAGTGACTACATATTCTCTTTGAAATGCACATTGGTGACCTTTTCTGCCATTCTGACTGGCTTACAATGAACATCTTTCCGAGGAAACAGGCAGATTGCTCCCAACCAGTCTCTCATGTTGCTGATAGCACAGCTCATCTTACCACAGTACTTACCACAGAGCATGACTGTCACCTAAAGGTGGGTTGGGAGGTGCCAACCCTCATTCACTCATATACTTTCTTTTGCACAACTGAAAGGAGGCAGAGAGGAGAAATCCCCTCAAAGCTAAAATGTAAAAGGAAACTGAAGCTTGTGCCTCACATAAGAGGAACATAAGCTTCAGTGATTTTAGTAGATGTCACTCTACTGGAGCAGATCCTTAGTCTCTCTGTATTTTCCCTAACTTGTATTTTTTCATATTAACTGTTGATTGACTGTCCTTATCTTGAAGATTTTTTGGGCCAAGATCTATATCTTCCAGTGACAGGTCTCCACATTGCACCTATTAGAGTACAAGTGACAAGAAACCATTCTGGTACAAGAACTTAACAAATTCTGAGCCTTTTAAAAAGTTTTAACACTCTTCAACCATATTCGAATACACCATTTGAAGTCAGGGACACAGCTATGCCTGAGTATATGCTAAAGTGCTCTGCTGCAGGAAAACATTTTGTGTGTTACTGCTAAAATTTCTTTCTTCCCGGGCTGGCTTTAAACTGGATGGCTCAACAGCTGATGGCAGGACTGCTGTGGCAGCACAGAGCTCAGGGCAGGATAAAAGCCATAAAGTCTAGCCACCTTTCCACATAGATTTTGTGGCCTTTTTTAATGTCACTGCTTGCTACACATGCAGCAGGTAACAAGTTTCAGTGAAGGCGGCTCAGTGCTCGTTAGAGTGCCAGTTACAGTGTTTGCATTTGCATCAGTAACCAGAAGTAATGAGAGCTGCTTTTAGGTCCTGGTGCACCAGGGCTTGCTGTGGCTGAGCATGTCATCTACCTGCTGGGAGGCAGATGTTGCACTTTTACTGTCTGGAGGGCCAAAGAAGGACAAAGGTAAAATTTTGAGAAACCATAAAACCTCAGTTATCATGCGTCCTCTATCTTCAGGATTTAGATTCCTAAAGAGGTGGCCAGCTAAGGGATGCAGATGGTTCAGATAACAGTCACATGAGGCTGGAAAAAAATTCGTGGTAGAAAAAATCCTTCCCTATGTAAAGATGAGAGGATGAGCATTAGCCTAGTGCCTTCTCTCTCACACTGAGCACTTGAAATCTTCACAGCATGTAGAGGAGTAAGTGGGAAATGGACTCCTACACTATTTTCTCAAAATACATCCTAAACACGCACAATTTCAAAAAAAAAAGTGTGAAAATATGTCACATTTTTCAATGGGTTTTGTTTTTGTCTTATATCCCACGGTTTTCACACTGTAAACACAGTAAAGAAAGTCCCAGAACACTCAATCTTTAAATCTTCCCCTGTTGTTAAGTAATGTTTTTTAGGGGCTTGAATTTTTGGGGTGGGTTTTTTGGGGTGTTTGTTTGTTTGTTTGTTGTTTTGGGGGGGTTTTGTTTGTTTTTGGGTTGGTTTTGGAGGGGTTTGTTTGTTTTTGTTTGCTTGTTTTGTTTTGTTTTGTTTTCTTTTCTTTTCTTTTTGGTTGGTTGGGGTTTTTTTGGAGGCGAGAGGGATTGACTTGTTTTTTTGGTTGGGTTTTTTGGGTGTTTTTTTTTTCTGTGGAGCTACAGTGACCTCCAGTGGCCGAAAGAAGCCTTTCAAGCTGCTAGACTTATTTTAGGAAAGGTAAAGCTATCCCTGATTATTATCTATGTGTGACAGGTGGGTTTGGAAATGGAGACAGAAACTGGATCCCTGCACTTCTGGATCAAAGCTGTAGACTAACTATCATCGTTATCTTGAATTAAGTAACAGGAGAGAAGTTTAAAGTATTCATTATCTGGACATATCTTTAGCTGGTATGCTTTTAATTAAACAGAGTTTGATCATCTATCTATAAATCCTTCTAGCAACATCTCTGCACTTAGAGTTTAGTGGGATAAATTTCATGCCTTCTCATCAAACATGAATCCAAGTAGTAAAAAACCCCATCAAATATTGTAAAGTATGGAAAAGCAAATTCCAAGTTACAACAATGAGGAGCTAAAGTGTGAGAGAAAAGTGCAGAAACACATATACTGAGCATTATCTACTTTCTGGTACTACAGTTCAACAACTTTATCTGTTTCAGCTTCAGATGTGTGCAACAGCTTTGTTCAGTCCCATGCTGGACTGATGAACATTTCATGGGAGAAGGGATGCAATGGTGTAGCCCCTGGTACAGCCCACAGTCTGCTAAATCCTATTCTGTCAGTAGCCCCTGCCACAGAGTGCAGACAGTATGTCAAACCAGCACACTCAATCTCCTCAGATATGGCTTGAAGTGGGAGACATTATCTTGTCCACCACTCATTTTTGTAAGTGACATTCTCTGTTACGGTTTCTCAGGTTCTACAGTACTACCGTGGTTTCCAAGGATATATGCTGATGCAGTCTGATTGTTGGTAGGCATAAATGAAAAAAAATCCTGGGTCTGAGACAAGTTAAAATAATGGAAAAGCAATTTTTACTAGTCCTTTTCCAAGTGGTGCTATGGAATTCACACATGCAGTCACCAGCAGTGGTAGCACAACCATTTTTCTCTTCTGCATACACAGGTTCCCACTCCCCTTCACAAAACTACCTGCATTTTTTTCATGTCGCTCCATCTCAACACTGGATTTCCAGGAAAACCTTCTAGATCTTGATAGGACAAGCGTTAAAGTACCTACAGAAGTCACGTATTTAAATATGGTATTCCTTCCTTTTGTGTCAAGAGCTTCCCTACAGGTTCCTTCACTCTGCAGATCACTCACAGCAACACAGCCCCCTGAGAGATGAGGGGATTCTTGGCTGAAAAAAAAGACTGAAGGACAAAACAGACTGATGAAACAGAGGTGTCATCAAACTGAGGTGCTCCAGTAATATAAGACACCAAGTATCAGCCCATAATGCCCAAAAGGGAGGCAGGAAAGTCACTTAAACCGTGATAGAACCCACTTATAGTGCCTTGTCCCATCTTTGTCTCAAGTTGGCAAGCCTTCTAGATCTTTCAGCTTGTAGACAGATACAACCAGGGTCTTCCTGAACAGTCATGTTCTCCAGTCATTTAAAACCCACCTTTAGATCAAATTCTAATAAAATATTATCACAGTCTTTCTGTTCATCAGTCAGCTTAGTTACAAATGTGCTCTTGGCTTTGGGAAAAACACACTGGCAAGAGACACACCCATTGCTCAGTGTGTGGGTCTCCTGTATGAGCAGATTCCTGATCACTGGGAGGGAAGGCTCAGCCCATGGTGGTGCTGTGCATCTCTATTGGCACAAAGTGGCCCCAAACGTGCAAAAAGGCAGCATGATTCCCCTTCTAACTTCTTGGAGCTTCAGCACATTTGTGTGGGGATTGCATTTCACAGGGGGGAACGGGCTGTTAGCTTGTTGGAAAGAACTTTCTGGCTGAAGGAGGAGACCCCTGCCACTGTCAACCTGGATAGCAAGGAACA
>VZTR01007599.1:93333-124848 GCA_013400775.1 Chaetops frenatus
AAATATCACATACTTACCCAGCAAACTGGCTACTATGGAGACCAAGCCAGTTCCAGCTCCAATTTCAATCACATTTTTGTCAACCAAATTGCATTGTTTAGAATTAGTTTCCAAAAAATAACACAGAACAAGAGCCTGTAGGGGAGGAAATCCATGAACATACTGAAAAATTAATGAAATAAATCCCTTTACTAAATATAAATTTTTATTTAAAAGCATGCAAAAATTGATGTCTGTTCAAATGAGCAATATTCATTCAAGGACTGTCCCTAAAGGATCACAGCTCGCTATGATCTTTGGGCTCTGTAGGTCACGAAATTAATGCTAAAATGTGTCTCCATATAGGTCTGTGAATTATTATGGCCAGAAGGAACTACTGCAATTAGATAATCCATCACAAGACATAACATAAGCTGCAAAATTCCAGTCACCAATTCCATCTGATAACTGGACTTACTTCTGGTTGAGATAAAATGTGTCCTTCACAAAAACATCTTGATATAAGGACTGCTTGTGATAGAAAATCCACAACAACTCTTGTTAAGTTCTTCCAATAGTCAATTATTTCTGACAATAATTAATTGTTAGGGTTCAAAAGACACAAATAGATTTATCCCCTTTTCTTCTGGTTCAGTTTGTTTGTAGTTTCTACTTGCTTACCTTGTTAAGCTTAGCAAGCTTTCAAAGTAAATATAGCCACAAAGAGCATCTACAACAGACTCCTTACACATATATATATAAACTGTGAATAAGAATTTTCTTCAGCTTTTCTGCCCTGTCTCACACTGACCAGTGAGTTTTAGCTTACTGTTGAAATACAAATTGCTAATTTTATTTCTCTTATAAAGATGGTTTCTGTATTTTCTTCCACATTTTTCCCAGACTCTGATAGTTATATAGTCTCCATTGACAAATAGGATGATTGCCACATCCTCTCGCAATACAGAGGAGCATTTGGAAAGGCAATTATTAGTAGCTTGCTCTGACACAGCAAAATTAGTTTTGCTTTTGACTAATTAGGAATGAGAAGGAAAGGAACAGGAGGACTTCTGACCCAATGTTAGCAAGCTAGAAATTCAAACAAAGGTTTTGTTTCCTACCTCCTAATTCAGAGCACAGAAGAGAGGGTAATGCAAACTTATATCACTTAATCAACTGCACTTTGATATAGAAATCAGTCTGTTAGGACCAGGAATAATTAAATTCAGGTTCCTAAAGATTAGGTCTGATATTTGACATTATATATTAGGATTTCCTCCTAGTCACATTAATTCCTATAATTCTTTCCCTCAGAGTTTTGCCATATTCTGTTGTAGAAACTGGCTGGCATAATCAAGGTTTCTGAGGGCTAAATCAGGGAAACTTTGACATCTGCATTCCTTTCCATTAAACATGGAGAAATCTTACTTTCCTTAAAGTTTCTGCACTCTTAACAAATTTGGCTGACATTTCTCAGAAGATTTCAAGTACAGCTAGATGGAAGTGGAAGGGAAAATGTTAAGAAACAGAGAGCGAAGGGTTGTCTTCCTTCCACAACAAAACTGGCTAAACCCTTCCAGATTAAAAAAACATACATATTTTCAGTGAAGCCCATGATTTTGTGCGAATAATAGACGTTCAGCCAAACTTTCCATGGAGACATGCACTGAAGTCACTAAAACATATAGCACAGATGACTGGTCTAGGTCTCCTAAAAACAGGAATATCACTTGGATTTCAAAACAGATGAGTAGGACAACTATCCCCAGCTGAACTGTGGTCATACTTCTCAAAAACAGTATGATCCTAGGAGGCTGGGGCAGCTGGGAAAGAAATGGAGTGTCCTGAGTCTCTCCTGTAGGGACACAAATTTCATCGTGCATTGTGGCACCTCCCTGGTGGTTTCTTTCAGTCTTAATTATTTCAAAACAGTAAGTTTGCTGCATTGTACAGATTCAAAACTTAAAGAAGGCTCCTTGTACAGTGAATGTGTTGATGGTGCATGTATCAAGAGCCAAGGACAGTGCCTCTCTCCAACTAGATGTCTAGCTGTTTAAGAAACTGAAAGCTCCAGCTGAACACTCTCCCAAGTCTATGTATTAACAAGGTAAAAGTGTTTCTTACATGAGTAGGTTGAGTAGCTTCTATGAGTGCTAACACCTTGTGAGCTCGTATCACAGTTATTTCCGCAACCTGGATCTGCCTGCTACACAGCCATCTGTATTTATAAAATGTACAGAAAGGCAATCATCATAAAATCACCATATTTCTTTCAAAACATGCTTGTAATTGGCTAATAGGATTAAAAGCTACCAGCAAGCGAGGAGGGGACACAAGATAATATATCTTGTGTGATTGGGGCACAAACAATGTAAGCTTTGAGAAACATGAATCCACACAAAACCAGGTTAAATTCAGGTTTGGGATTTGCAGAACAGAGAAGCACAGAATTATTTCCTTAGGTTTACAACGTATAAAAGAATATATTTATTATAAAAACAAATTTTAAAATGCTAGACAACTCCAAATATTAAAAAAAATAATACAAAAATATTGTACCGATGGCCAGACGACTGCCCCATAACAATCAGTGGCTTCTGTAATTCTTATCTCATGGCCAGCAAAGTGAAAGCCTTCCCAGGTCTTATGGCTTATAAGATCAGGGAAAAAACGCCTCCCCATGATTTCTGCAACTATCTGTTCATCTTCTTTTTCCCCTGNGGACTGATAATGAAACTACCACTTCATATTGAAAAGCTGATTTGGAAGCAAGAATATAAATTACCTCTGTGAATAAAATACATTTTACCATTAATGATTAGTGTGTACACGGCAAATCTCCTGAATTCTAATTGAAATTTTCAGTCTGTGACTAAATAATTTCTTTCATGTTTCACTGAAGCACCAATTTCATGAAAAGTAAAGAAGGGGAATATTAGCATACAGTGCTTTCCATTTCAGCAACCCAAAAGACATTTTTTGACTTCTTTTCCCCTTCAAGAACAGCTGCCCTAGTAGAGACACTCATGGTCTTATGCACCTGGATTTTTCACTATTCTCGAAATCCTTTTACTGTTCACTTTCCTCATATTATGGTTTTTTTTCAGTAAACAAAAGGAGACAGAGTATCATTTATAAATCTGTCACAAAACTTGTGAAACAGATCCTAGCAATACAAATTATGACAGGAGTGAAAGCACTTGTGTTGTCAGGAAAGCTTATCCACCCACCCCAACAGAGCCCTGTCAGAGAGATTCTTTCCAGTTGGCTTGATATCCTGAATGCCATCCCTGTTGCTAAGCAAATACTTATGATAGCTAACATAATCCTGGATAACTCTTCTAACAGGAGAGGATTTATTCCTTTTTAGCTGAATAACAAGCTAGTTTCAGTTTTGCCATCTTCACAAAAAACTGCACCACAATGCTAGAAAAAAGAAAAGTAAAGTTGTCTAGAGAATTTTCTTAGCAAAGCCTAGATTCATTCCAAGTTTTCACAGGAATTTTGCTTTCATTTCCAACTATGATCTGTTGGCAAACCAGTAAAAGCAAAACAGGTTTACAGGCTACACCTTCTAAAAAGCATGCTAGAGATTTAGATAACTGGCTTACTGCCTTGTCCAAAGCAGAGTTTCTGCACCAAGCCTGCAGCTCCCATCAAAATCACAGATATTCATTTTGGGATCTGCATGGAAATTGAAGGCCTAATGACTGTTAAAAATGAAACCATTTGTGCTTTTTTCAACAGAAGACACATTGGTCTACTGAAGATTTTTCTTATTTTCTTTCCCCTCAAATCATTGCAGTCACAGGACATAACAACCCCAAGTGCTGTCAATTTTTTTGCCATATGTCTCAGTATTTTTATTGTGATAACCTATGGACAAAGTCTCTCTTCCTTCCTTGTGATACAAGGCCCAAGGAACAAAAGCAGGGGTGAACAAAGAAAAAGATGATACCAAACAAAAATACATTAGGAAGCTGCTCAGGCTCATTAGCCAGTGCTTTAAGCTTGTAACTCAAATTTCAGCATCAGAGGAGATTACAGAATAGCAGCAAACAAGGAAGAAAAACCAAAAATGTTTGATTTTGATATGTTGACATGAAGACACAAAAACCAAACAAAAACTGACTAACCAACTGTACTACTTGTAGAATTCATTGCAGGGGTTGGGGGGAGAACCCTAATCACAGGATACAGCAAAATTAAAAATAATACCATGCATGTACTACTGGAAAAATACAGTTTTCATAAATTTTATAAAGGTAACTAAAATAAAATGCTCAACATTGAAATGATGGTATTTTAAGATGTTAGGAAATAAGCAGTATGTGTCAGCCTCTTCAAGCCTCTAATGTCAAGTTGGGAGAAAACACACGCATCACTGCACCTATAATCAGGGAGCTCTTGACAAACATGAGTTAAGTACCAGGGAAATGCTGCTTCAGGGCAAAATTAATCTTTCTTTTATGAAAGAAATAATAAAAATCTGTCTTATTACATGTATCATAAGCATATTTAATAGATCATCCTGTTTCCCAGCATACCAGATATAGCCTGTTTTTAATCTCCTATTGCTTAGAGCAGTCTGATCTTGTTTTGTGATCATTACTAGCTGTGGAAGTAAAAGCTATTCTTTCTATTATCTTTCAACTACAACCATTTTTCTTGATTCTTCTTCCCTTGACATCTATTTTGGATCCAATTTTGTTGAGAAGCTGGTAAATTATTAAGTCTTAACTTATGAAGCTGCTGCCAGAAGATCTATAAACCTTAGCAGTATTACAGCTGCACCTCTAGCGCTCAATAAAAATTTCCCACCTATTCCCTGTAGGATCAGCAAACCTACCTCAGGTTTGCAAGGTACCTACACTAAAAAAGTTTGTAGGCCACTGCCCTCTTCCTGAGCTAAACTGTCTGTATCCCCAAAAGAAGAGCCCTGAACCTTCTGATCAATAACACCACTTGAACTTTTGCCCATTCTATCCTTTTGATAATCTTCCAGGTGGCTTATCTGGAGAAGCTTACTTTTTTTTCCCCTTTTAAGAAAACACTACTATTGTGAGGAATTAAAAAGAACATCTGTTTCATCAGAGTTATCGTATGTTAGACAAGGCCTGAAGGAGAAACTTCATCAGAACCAGGATGCTAACGATCCTAGCAAAGAGTGCTGACAAAATAAGGAGTGCAGAGTCTTAGTCAGATTCACTTATTTCATACACATTTCCCTTTGCACAGCAAAAAACACTCATTCTGTTTGCTGCTTTTTATCTTTCAGAATAACTTCTTGTGGGAGTGCACAAAAGGAAACGAGTTAATTTTTCTGTAACTACCTTCAAAGCTTTGAGAATACAAAAATAAAGAACTAGTGGGAAATCTTCCAAACAACACAAAAACTGTTGCAAGAGTAAATAAAATCCAAGTGATATGAACTCTTTTAATATCTGAAAACATTAATAAAATTTTACTGGTACTTTGATCAAACTAGTCCTTTGATAACAGGTGTAAAAAGCTGAAAGGAGGGTATTCTCCTGGAAGTGTTTACTTCAGCGTTAACGCATATTCTCTTGTTCAGCAAAAAAAAAGTCTTGAAATTATGAGTCAATGAATGGATTCTAATGACATTTTAAGATAAAAAGAGATGACACATGAGTAGAACAGGGTCAGATAAGAGACGAGGAGGCTTGACTGACCTGGCTCTCCGTTCTTGTAAGAATGGAAGTACATAAAAGACATTTCCAGCAATACTACTGGATCACAGATACTGAAGTATCAGAACTTAAAAGTCTGCCAGGACTGGCTCCTCTCTTCTTCACAGAGCCAGAAGAAGACAAACACACAGATTGCTTGACCAGATAGCTTTGCCTTCACTCGTTTTCTGTGATGTGGAGAAGTGTGGAATACACACAGAAATATTTTCTTCAGTCTATTCATCTATTTGCATAAGCACACACAGAAACCACTGGAGTTTCTAGTGCCAGAACCTTATTTATAGTAAGATGAGGCAGTTTGATCCTGTCCAGGTAACATATAGAAATTGAGATAATTTTTCTTGGTGCAACAAAGAGAAATCCTACATCTTGAATTTGTGTACAAAAAGTTACCATCTATAGATGCCCCAAATTCTTCAAGAATATCTCTAAGTTTCCAAAGAAATTTTGCCTATTAGGTTAATTACTTACAGTATTCTTTGGAATATTTTAGATAAAGCATTGTTTATTATAGAGTCTAACATCTTTGGAGCATTTTCCATGAGCTCCTTCGATTTTACATTAATATCAGGGCTGAGGGAAAAACTCACATACTGCTGACACACCTTGCACTGTATCAACCACATCAAATGAATGTGAACATCATTCTCAAAGACAAAGCAATCGAAATGTGAACCAAGTTTTCCAAACAGGCATACTAATCATGTGGAAGACTGGAGTTGTGAAGTCAGTGGCAGGCTAGTTAGGGAAAAGTGTGTCAAGCTGCAAAATCTTGTGTAGGGAAACAGGATTTTGCTGACACATTCACAAGTCATGTTAAACAAATGTTAAAATGTTATATCCTAGGACAAAACCCAAAGAAATAAAATTATGCGAGCCCTGCTAAGAGAGAGCTGGAGAAGTCCTTCAAATAGGGAAGGGAACGTAGAAGGAAAATAACAGGAAATAGACCAGGCCATAACGGAACAAACTGCAAACTGCAGCATCTTTTTCTATAAAAATGAAGGCAATATTTATGTGCACAATTTTTCTCAGAATGAGTAGAAATGCTACCTGTTTAGAAACAAGCTATGTGATCAGCTATTTACACCACTTGTCACATAAAATCATGCCTGGAAGTATAAAGCTGCATCAGAAATGGTAAACTAAAATTTCACTTGGGATTTTCCATCAATTAAAAGCATACATTAAATCTCTCAGTGCATAACTAGTCATGCTGCCTACAATACTGTTTTCTCCGCTGAATGAAAAGGGAGCAGAGGCAGGCACTGTAAATCAGGAACTTAAAATACAAAAAAAGCAGAAAAGACAAGGGGACTAAATCAAAATTATATTTTAAAAAAAGTTACCACTGTCTAGTTATCTGAATTAAAATGTGGCTAAAAACAGTAAAAGAACCCTTCCACAAGAAAGCCATGAAGAATATACCAGCAGTCAATATCTCCATTTTCAGACTCATTCACAAATAAAACATAGAGTAACAAAACATACTGAAAGTACTTTGCTAGTGGATTAGAAGAAGCATTCATTCAGAAAAAAGTATTCTCACCCATTGATTCATGGGAACAGCCTACAGGGAAGACAAAAACATATTAGTCTCTTTCGAGTGTTGGCCTGACTACTTAATCTCTTGAGGTCAAATGGTGTCACAGCCCAATGTCATAAGGAAATAAGATCCAGTCATCTTCTGCTTTGATGGATTTTCTCCAACTGGCAAAAGGAATGAAATCCAAGACTTCAGCACGAACTTGACCTGACAAAGTTCAGCCCTACCGCAATATAGTTTCCTTTCTTCAGAAGCAGTATACTCTCACCAGTAGAGTTTAGACTTAATGTTTACCATTTAGACTTGTCCTTACAAATATTTTAATACCATGCATCAACAGCTGTGAAGCTGGTTCCTCTATGACTTCTCAGCAATTGCCTTCTCACAGGAGGACTACCTGTGCTGATACTGAGTAATGCAAGGAAGTTTCCAAGAGATTTAAAAGAATTCAGAATATGTAGGACCCTTCAGATTACCCCCANGGAACAAACCTGAAACCAATTCTGTGACTGTAAGAGATGACTGGAGAAGAGTTACATTACTCCACTGATAGAAATCATCTGAAGGTATAAATCCATATGGGTATTTCCAATGCCTCACGCCAAGTTTATCCTAAAACTACGTAAAGGTCTCAATAATAAGGGACTCCAGAGTAGTCTCAGAATTTCCACTGAGCTACTGACATGCCAGGTTCAAAGCCCTCATCCTGCAAGCACTACAGATACACAATCCTGAATCACAAAGTAGCCCCTAAATTTCAGGCAGTATAGCTTTAGGGTCTTTATTTCATTCCACTTCTATTTCATTCCATTTCAGCCTAAGGGCCCTTAAAGGAAGGGGTTAGTAGGGAAAGAATCACGCCCTTGACTTCACAGAAGTCAGATGTAACCTACACCTTTCTAAGAATATAGTACCATCCCAGTACTTGTCTAAACTGCACAGTTAATTTTTCCTTACTTCATCCCTACTTAGAAAAAGAGACCATGTAAGTGTAGGCATTCCAGTACATTCATTACAAGCTCGGTCTGCTGCAGTGATGGCAATGAAGGGGTGTTATTATATTGATTAATCTGAGATACCATGTCAGGGTAATAAAACGCTTGAAACTTTATACTTTGAAATGCAGAAATACAAAACTGCCACCCACAGGCAGCCTCTTCTCAGCCCAGACACGATGTACTTAGCCCAGAGCATGAGGACACAAGAACAGGAGAAGGTTTTGCTCACAGTATCCAGTCTATGTATTTACCCAGGCTTGAGAGGCAAGTTTTCAATTTCAAATTCACACCACCGATATCCCAGCCCTATCCAAGTCACAGGTCATCTCAAAACCATTAAATGGCTGAAAATAGAAGTACTGTAGTCATTTTATCTCATCAACACATAATGAATTTGAGTTTGCCAAGTACTTCCCTTGTTACTTCATCATGTTTGTCTGTCATTGAAAACATCTCCAAGTCAATATAACTCAGAAGCTATTTAATCTCTAAAAATAACTACATTATTTCCTTTTGACTACAAAGCAGACTGTATTCTTAAATTAGATGGTCTAATATACATTATAAAAGGCACCTAACTTCCTCATGGATAGGAAGAGACTCAAGAAAATGCTGTCAGTTTTCACCTACCAATAATTCTGGATTTCTAAAATATTCTTTTGCATAAAGGACCTGAAAGTAACTTATCAACACCAACCCATGCAATCACACCAATTTTCTTGTGTGGCAGTTCAGATATGCAGCTACTGCAAAGGCTAAAGAAGAGAAAATAGGAAAGATGGGCACATGACTGAGAGGGAAAATAAGTTGCAGACTTCCCTACAAAGGTAATGTATGCTTTGATCATTTGAGTGTTGCCTACAACTTCTGTTCCATCCATACACAAGAAGTTTTCCCTTGAGTTTAGCAGTGTCTTCAGCACAAGTGTGTCTACTTATGGAGGAGAGAGAAAGAGAACAGAAAGGTGTTAAATTAATAAGGTTGGCCATCAGGAAACCAGGATTGTAAGAATCATGCTAGAAGGATAACAAGCAAGGAAAAGTCCAACTACAAATTGGGCACTCAGTTGTGAACAGGCAGACTTGGGGTCCATACTCAGGTCCCAGGATATTTTTCACATTTAACAACAGTCTTTGAAGTCAGTAAAAAGTGCCAGTGGGGAAGAGAATGAGAGAGATAAGAAGTATCTTTAGAAGTAATCCAGGAAATAGGAATGAGATGCTATGTCACTACCTCTTCCCAAATGAATTATCTTAAATTATAAATTACAGGGTTCGGATGCTTTTCACTTGGCTCCAGCCCAAGTATGTTCCCATTTAAGGCACCTCTGGACTCCACCGAGACGCTTGAAATGATGGCAGGAATTGCCATCAATTAGGACATCTGTCAGGCAGGGCAAGTAGAAGGAGTGTGTCCCTTCTAAAATGCCAGGAGTTATGAGAAGGTTACTAGGTCAGCATTTTCTCAGATATTTATGGATTATAAACTGAGCCGTGGCCAAGTGAAGTGAGACAAAGAACTGTCAAGGACAAGTACACCTTGTAAACTTGTTCTTCTCTTTTTGTCTCAGAGATAAAATTATTCTGGGGTGAATTTACATAATGCAACTGGGTTAAAGTAATTTAGAATCCCAAGAAATTAAGACAGGAGTGGTAGCATCTGGTCTCAGAAATATTTAGCCAAGGAGAGTTAAACCTAATACGAGATACTATGTGAAAAAAGAAAAAGAGACAGCTAACAATGCAGGTGTGGAGAACTGCTTGTATAAAGCCACAAAAGAAATGATCAGACTGTTTGAGGACTGACCCGTAAATTGAAAACCAATACTAAATGGGAATTACGAACAAAAATAAGGAATTTTAAACTGGAGAATGTATGACAAGTAAATTAATAAGCAAAGAGGAAGGCACCAAATACAAAGAGCTTAGACTGTGAGGGTGGTGAGGCACTGGAACAGATTGCCCAGAGGAATTGTGGATGTTGCATCCCTGAGAGTATTCGAGGCTAGGCTGAATGGGGCTTCGAGCAACATGGTCTAGTGGGAGGTGTCCCTGCCCATGGCAGTGGGGTTAGTACTAAATGATATTTAAGGTCCTTTCCAACCCAAACCATTTTGTCAGTCTATGACCCTCTGACTGAGACTGAACCGAACTGGAATAAGAACCCTGAGAAACAGATGTTGAGAATAGGCAGGTGAAATAATGAAATAGGAATGGGGAAAGAAGTAGAAAAAAAGAATGAGAACAAGGAAGGCACAAGCTCAGAGTAATCAAGTAGGCAAATCTCCATGCATCAGGTTCAGCACCCTTCCACCTCCAGAACATGGCAGAGAATTTAAAATGGCAAAGTCTGGTGTCAGATAAAACTATGAAGATATCCGATTTTCCATTCATGTCTCCTCATTCTCTTAGACTAATGTTTATAGACATGGAAGAGAACTACCTGGCTCTACACAGACTGCAACTCAGCTGAGATTTTAAACAAAAATATTATGGAAAATTAAAATAATTTTTCAAATCTCCTCCTTTTGCACTCAGCTGTAGAACATAACTAGACCCCATCACAAAACATATGCATTTGTCCTAATACATGCCTACTCCAGGTGACTGCTAAAAAGGGGACTACTCATCAAGCCTTAGAATATACAAAGATGTGCAGCCATGGAAGTACTTAGGAGGAAACAGTGCCAACAACCCCTGAAGGTATTTGAAGGTAAGGTCTAAGGCTGTCTAGACAGAAACCAACCTTGTAATAACCAATTCTCCTGACAGCCTGTAAACAAACCTCTCTGGAAAGCTTGATCATAGTCACAGCTTCATTCCCTGGAACCAGACACAGGCAAATAACTGGAGGACAGATGCCAGGCACCAGCAGGAAACTGCCAGGAGAAGAGTACACAGGTATAACACATTTTAAATACCACGTGCATTGCTAGCATACTACAACAGTGCTGTCTGTTGCTCTTTCTGTACAAATGCCATAAACAGAGTTCTTCAGAAAAAAATAATGAATGAGAAGATAGCTCATTGTCAGCAAGACACTTTGTTCCTCATACTTAACAATATTCTTAAGTGCAACAAGGAAACATGGTGAAATAGGAAACATTTTACCTTCTTGTCTTTCCAATTCTCTGACCCATTGATCTTGTAGATGATCATGCTGTGATGATGCCAAATCCATACTATGCCACAAACCCTGGGACAGAAATACACAAGTCTGTCTTAGTAAAATTACTTTATATCTTCTTTCACACATAAGCTTCATTTAAAAGAATATTACATGTATTATGCTACAATTTACTCCTATTGATAATAAAGACATGAAGTCATATAAGTATCAATATTCAAGGCATGAAAGTACAAGAAGTAGTGAACTAGTTCAACTGTTATACTCTCACAGAGGAAGAAAAAAACAGATTTAAAAAAAATCCAAACCAAACCAACCAACTAACTAAAAGTTTTGATAAGTGTTTAGAGCTATTTTATGAAATTTTAAAATTAGAATAATTTAAAATCAGGTTGAGTAGGCTTAAAAAGGATTGAAAGGAATGGTAGGCACCAATTCCTGAAAGAGAACAATTGCACCAATAGGATCTAATCTTGTTTAAATTAATTGGCTTGGAAGGGAAGGAAACAACATATTAGTAAAACCTGCACATGAGAATAAGCAGGATCTACAAATAACATGCTGAACAGAAAGCATATGTGCCCATATGAACAGACAAAGAACAAGCTGGAGAAAAAAGTAGTAGGAAAAGTGGGACAGAGGACAATACAAATTTCAGCTGTCTGCAGAAAAGCAGACAGACAACCAATAGTCTCAAATTCTTGATCTTTTATAATGAGAAAGAACACTGAGTTAACAGCAAAACCAGTGCTTTTTGATTACTTTTGATACTTTGATATGATTTTTAAATGTCCACCCTTATATGGAAATTCGACAAATTTTTTCCAGGATGGTTATATGCAGCATACAGTTAATTATCTACAGGTGTCTAAACACCCAATAGGGATGCAATTAAATAAGGCAACAACTGAAAGAGTATCTCTCTATTAGTGGGACCAAACAATGAAAAGAAAGAAAAGAAGAAAGGGCAATCAAAGTAAAAATATGTTCTGAATATCAAATCATCCTCACAGTGCAGTCTTAGGCAGGTTTTTCTCCCAAAACTTCAGGATAAAGAGGAGAGTATGGAACAGCCCTCTCTTGTTTGAGAGTATGCACCTTACTCTCTTGACTTCACACTACAAAAGGCACACAGGTTTAATGTTTAATTTTACTACTACAATACCAGCAGCCATTATCCTGTTTGAAAGTGAAAATAACTTAGGGGTTTTCTTTATTGCAAACAGAACAAAAATATTGCCTTTATATTTATGTCTATACATGAGCTCAGAAATAGTAATATCATTAGATAGGCAACAGAAAAGACACTCAGTGGGATTCAAAGTCTTTGTATGCACCTTCAGAATAACAAGTAGCACAAGAAACTACAGGGATATTAAGCAGAAAATGCTACACACATTCATCAGCTTGTCGTCTACCTGAGAAGGATAAAAATAAGACAAATTTTCTTCCCATTAGAAGATAAAATAAAAGGGAAAATCACCCTACATGACAAAGGCTTTGTATTTTGTGGTCCTTTATATTTTTTATGTCATTCTAAAAATATCCTGAGGTACAATGAACCACACAGCAGCCTAAAATAGCCTAACACAGACATTCAGGAGTGCTACAAGCAACTGAACAGTGCAGAACAGCTCAGTTACGCTGGTAAAAGCGAATGATACAAACTAATTTAGAGTAAAAGAGACAAGCGAAACGCCACTGGTATCCACCACGTTTCGGTCAATGTTACCTGAATCCCTCGCAGCTTTCCAAAGATGGTGCTCCGACAGCAAAGTCCTTATCTTGCCAGTGGCTTTCCCCCCCGCCGCAGCCAGCCGCAGGCAAACGCGTGTGTCACGGCATCGCCGACATCCCCACACCGGCAGCGATCACAAACCCCGACAGCTGCAGCACCAGCACAGAGCGGGCACCACACACCGGCCCTGACGTAAGGCAGCAACTTCCGAACAGCAAGAGGCACCCACTCACGGCAGCTCCAACCACGAAGTAACCAACTTGGGAGCACTGCTTACAAAATAAATAGTGGCACGCTGTCAGCAACTCCTCGCTGTTACTAAAAAGTAACAAGAAGAGCACAAGGTCATTCTTCAGAGCCAAACGAGTCTTCCAAGAGAAAAATTTCCCAAGGGGCAGGGGTGTTTTTGCAGCAGCGGTACAGAAATGCATGCTCCCGTTGGAATGCAGGACTGTAACAAGGTCCACAACCCCCAAAATCCTAACCCCACGACGCAGCTGTTACCCTGCATAAACACAAAAGTACCACTCCTCCATATCCAAGATGTCCACTCACTCAACAGATCACAAGCACGGCCATGGGACCAAATACAGGTATCCAGAACTTCTCTTTTTTAGACTGTAATCAACTCGGGACAGGAACCATCTCTCACTTTACACTTTTTTAAGAAAAATTAGACTTCAACCTCAACTGGAGTTTCTAGGTGTTACCAAAAATAATAAATTACTGTAACAAAATACTAAACAAGCCCTACAGAGAAGTGAGGGTCTCTGTACCATAGTTAGCAGAAGAAATTAAAGGGAGCTCTTCTACATTTGTAAACAACTCATCAGGACCTGATACACACTGTCAAAGTAAAATTCAGTAATGCTAATGAGTGATTTACAAAATAGTGCTGTAAACTAGCTGGACAGACTGAGAATTTGCTTGAGAAGTTACAATCTTTTAGAAAATTAGTATCAAAAGGGATGATTTTTCACCCAGTAAAAATTGTACATGAAGTATCAGACTCCCTGCAATTGTAAGGGCCAAATCCCACTCAGTCCACCTCAGCCCCTCACCTACTTAGGGGAGAAAATGTATCATGCAAAACTTTAATGTATGGACTTGAATTTCAAATAATGAAACAATGAGAANGTAAGAACACAAGTAATATAGGTAGAATTCTGTGCTTTTCCTCCTTAATCCACAGGAACTGGAAATAAATTCTGCATTCAAAGAAGAGAGGTGTGTGAGAAATCTGAGCTTCACATTGTCCCACACAAATTAATCCAATGTGAGTGCTGCAACCAGTAGATACCTCTGAACATCACCTTTGCAAACAAATACTGTCTCTGGACACAGTCATGGAACTCCAAACCTAGAAACATGTCTTTTCCATTCAGAACATAAACAATTACTGCACATCAGATTATAAAGGGCCTTCTTGTACTGTGTTTATCCTTGGGATTTTTTGAGGGTTTGCATCATCTCTTTTCAATAAACAATATTACTTGGGACACAAAACTTTCAAGAAGGCTTAGGGAAGGGAAGAAGAAAAGAAAAAAAATTGAACTTATTTTACTTCTCACAACACCTAGAAATAACCCAAGTAATTTTCAGAATTTCATTTAAATTTGAAGAAAGCAACAGATTGCAGGTGATTTTAACAGCTCTATGAACTCAATTAGAATGCAAATAAATGGGCAACATATTTTGGCTCAATCTTAAAATCTGAAGCCTGGAAACTTGTACCAAGTGCAATCTAGGTCCTTCTGAGTAAAAAAAGTGCTAAAATTAGTGTTTTCATTATTTAGAATCACTTCTACTTAAGTTCCAGAAAGAAAATGTGTGACAAAATGCATTAAAAATAGGGATAATTTATTATATTTTATAAAGAATTCATTTGAATATTTACAAAGCTCAAGTCAGAAAAATCACGGTCTGTCTTTTGTAATTCTTTTTCTCTTTAAGACATTTTTTTTCTTATTCCTCTCTTGCTCCGTGATTTCTTTTTTCTGCCTTCAAAAACAGGTTTGGCAGTCACCATGATTACATTTCCCAGTTCTTCATCCTCACCACTTGAGCTACTGCACCCTTTTTTCTCTTTAGGGTCAGCTGCCTCTGTTGCAGACATGTTTTTCCTCCTTTTGCTCTTGCCTAAATCTCTGCCTTTGGATTCCTCCACTGAGGAATCACTAGAAGTTTCTGAAAGATGCAAATTTCCAACAAAACCACCTCCACATAAAAATTCTTTTCTGGAATCTGACTGTTTTTTTCTCTTTCCACTCTGTACTTTTGTTGCTGCAGCTTGATTTGCACCACCTGCTGTACCTTCCCCTCTCCTTTTCCCAGGCTGTTTATGTTCCGCCTCAGTAACAGCAGTGGCCATTTCCTGAATTTCATCATCTGCTTCTTTTTCCTTTCTCTTCAGACAAGTCACAGCTCTACGCAGTCTCTGACTTTTAATAGCTTGTTTTTCATGCTGTTCTAGTCTGAAGAACGAATCAATTCGAAGCTGAGTCTACCAAAAATAAAACAGAAACAAAGTTGAATGTTTTTGTGATGAGAATTCAGTTGTTAGCTATACTGTAAAGCATCTGAAACTAAAGCAGGACAAAGGACTAATAAAATTAATGCATATGCACATAGATGTGAACAATAAGATACATCATCATAGTAATACCCATAATTTATAATAAATTAGGCAACAAGAACCTTTACAGAAATTTAAAATTAGCAAACTCCAGTGAGATTTCATAAATATTGTGCTGCTGGTGATTAGACATATGTTGCTATTGTCAACCCTAATACAGAGAATCTCTGTAGTGCTCTTAAGTATGTCCTTACATCCTTGGCTTCCAGCTGTTACAGCAGAATGTTTACTAAGTAAATGCTGTAAGTGCACTTTGCATTTGTGCCTGCAGTGCAAGAACATGCAGGCTTTTCACTCAAGTTCATTGCACCACATGCTGATACAGTATAAAGACTGAAGAGTAGACTTCAGTCTTTATACTCTAGTGCTCAAAAGAGCATGGATTTGTGCTGTTCAACCACAGCTAGTCTTTTTGTACAGTGTAAGCCAGTCCTCTACTTTTTCCATAAAATTGTCTAAGAGAGATAGACATTTCCAAAGGATACTCCAGTCAACCTGAAAGTATATGTATTTAACTATGAGATCTGGCAGCTTTCACTCTTTGCAGTGATACAGAGAACCTAGAACACTAATTTAGACAATCTATCTTGTGTATGGCAAAAGGAGAAAAGAATCTCACGTTGGGGATCAATTTTACAACCCGCTTTGACTGTTATCACAGCAGGCATTACTATTTATTTTCAAGTGTTATTAAAGTTGACAGGACATTTATTTGGAAATTAGAGTAATATTATTAATAGGTACTTCCTCAACAGTTCAGTCTGCATTCCTCCTCAAAGGACATGTACAGCAACAAATGGGTAGTATCACCTCAAAATCTCAGGGGCACTTTTATGAATACTTCTTAGAGACAGGACACTGTCTTCTAGAAGTACTAATGTTGCTGGAGAAACCTCTAGCTTCCACTATGTCCAGAACAAACGGCAGCTTGCACTTGAGATAAGGTGCTTGATAGGTCAGAAAACTTGAAACCAACAACTGAAATTATGCAGTGTCCCTCACAGCACACTCAAATCATACAGAAATGAAGTCTAGAGAAGCAAGCTTAGTGACTTTATAAAAAAAAATACATAAAATAATTTAAAAACAAAGGCCAGCTTCTGAAAAAGATATTTTACTTCAAAGCTTTGTTGTTCTTTTTTAAATGCTTCTCTCACAATTTTCCAGTTGCCCTTAAACTACAGGTAGGTTTTTTACTTCACCTGCTGCAAGGTCAGCTGTTTCATCACAGGCAAAAGGATTCCATCTATTTTTGTCCTAGTCCAGCCAAAGTGATCTTTGCAGAATGTGCAGAAAGTTAAGGAACTTTACAAAATGGCTATTATGGGTATTTTGGAAACACATAAAATGAAAATTCCTGAAGTAAATAATGTCTGGAGGAAAGCTGCTCCACTTCAAAGCTTTTTCTGCTACAAAATCAGATGAAAAATTCTTGGTTAAAACAACATATCACAATCATGCTGCTGCATCTCCATTAGTTTCAGAACTTTTTCTCTAATATCAATATTTTCAAAAGCATGTCTCAGTAAAGAGTGAACTCATTTCAGCTAAATGGTATTGCCATAATACAAAATGCCTATAAATATTATTTTTACACTTGCAACTACTGGAAGTTTCATTTAACTGTTTAAAACACTATTAGTTCTGCATTCATTGCCATCTACTTTTCAAAAGTTCACTGCAGCCCAGACTGCAACAGAAGCAAAAAAGTAGAATTTCTTCCAAATTATTGGAAGAAATGCAGGGAATAACTAAGGATAAAGTGCAGATTGAAACACCATTTCTGTCTAGGCTTTGACACTTATTTGTGAGAAATGGCAAACATATAGAGGGAGTGTGCAAAAAATCCCACTCTGAGAAACAGGCACAGGACAGGTAACAGAAACATGTCACAACAAACTATCCAGTTCAGCTACAAGATTCCCTTTGCATGCGAAGTGAGGCAGCCCATTCTCTCAGGAGGGCAGAGCAGCCCTGACTGCCACACATGCATTGCTGCATTCCCTTCCATTCCAGAACTGGTATCATTTTAGGGGAGCACATGCAGATCAGGCTTGGGGCCCCTCACAATAAAGAGATGTTAAGAACTTGACACTCTATTACTGACTCCTTACAAACTTTGCGTACTTTTACCTAACAAGTAAAAGGATATTCTCTGATCTGCTCTACATCAGGCTTTCCCCAGGTGAACGAACCCCTTGACTCATCCACCACAGGCTTCAGGTATGCTTCTGCCACTGCTGGATTTGGGAAACCTGAATAAAGCTGCAGCTCCCGCAGTTTCTTCTTGACCTTGCTATCATGTGGATTAGGCCTCAGTTTCTTATTCTTCTGAGCCTCATTCCACCACTCACTGAGAAACAGAGAAAATTATTGATTTGCCTCATATAATAAAATTTGAAATAACAAGCCACCATGCTAATTTCAATAGCCTTAGTCTCCCTACTTCAGTTACTACAAGAGATGAGGTAGAAAATATCCAGATGAAGGATGGTCAAAGGGACAAATAATCCTAAAAGTAAAAAAGACAAAACATACACATTAAATGCAGCCATTGTAAGCCACAGTAGTAAACACCACCTGGATTCCCCATAAGCTGCTAAACAGAAGGCCCCAACTTTAGCCTCATTTGCAGAGGATGTTCCATACAGAATGATCATTTTTGGAGGTTTTTTGGTATGCAAGGAAACAAAAGGAAAAAAAAAAAGACTTCTAACCATCCTTGCCATTGGCAATACAGATGCCCTGGCCCTCTTCAAATCTTGTTCTTGTCCCCACCCTACCTGCCCATCTCCTTCCAGGTCATCCATTCCTCACTCAAGTCCCCTTTCTCTGTAAGCAAGCTACAGCAACCTCTCACCAATCCAGGGAGAATTAATCTCTGCTCCACTATGTATCCAGCTCTCCAAAGAACTCTGAGGTAGATGCACAATTCTACCACTGTTCTGCTATCTTCATTTGTCTCACTGTGATTGCTATATCAACTTGTCACCTTATCTACTTCTCCTTCCAAAAAGTGATACTATGGAGTCATGTTTTACAGCTAACTTAGTCCCATTAATGATGGTCAATGCATGCTTAAGCATCCGAAAAGCATATTTACTAATAATCACAATATGGAGACATAAAAAAGCAAATCACAATGAACCATACGCGAATTTTAAGAGAGGTTCCAAGCCATGCCCAGGAAATTCATTTAAAATCTCCATCGCTGTTACAAAGCCAACATTTGGGATGCCCTCAGTGTAGTCACTTCCAAGCAAGTATGCCAAATTAATTAGCTTGCTTCTATCCAACCCTGAAAAACAAAGTGTGTGGATTCAGCATTTATTATCTTATAAAATAAAAAATATAATCTGAAAGGCAAAAACTGAAAGGATCACAAAAGACATCAACTCCATAAAATTATATTTAATTCAATATCAGAATTTGATAAATTATGTTCTAGCGCAGTACCAATATGCTCCTGCTGGCTCAAGCACCAATAACTGTGCTAACTTGGCAAATTCATTTTGCCAAAATAAAAATGTTACAATGGACGTCAGGAGGAATTTTTTCATGGAAACTATTGTTAAACGTTAGAATGGACTATGCAGTGAGGTGGTGGAGTCACCATCCCTGGAAGTCTTACAGAAACAAGTGGATGTGGCACTCAGTACCATGGTCTGTTGACAAGGTGGTGATCAGACAAACATCGGACTTGATAATCTCAGAGGTTTTTTCCAACCTAAGTAATTCAGTGATTCTGTAATTTCAAAATTCAGGGCTGTTAAAAGATTTTTTTTTTACATTTATTTAATCCAGTTACTGTTCTGCTCTCATCTAATGCTGACCTGAATTTAGTAATGCCAGAATCAAATGAAAACATTCTGTTTGAATTCTAGTCCATAGTATCAATGCCTCTGCTTCCTAGAAGTGTTCCTCAAGTGGGAGCCCTTTGCTCTGTACTGCTACTGTTACTAAGTAGGCCAAAAGAGCCTGTGAAACATCCAGAAAGAAGGAATAACTCAGCTGACCACCTCTATTTGATAGGCTGTAAGGTCTGAGACAACCAGATTGAATTTTAGCAACCACCTTCAAGAGTTTAGATTTGAAGAAAATAATTTAAAAAAAATTCCATGCAGAAAAGGAGGGATGTGAGTCTAAACACACAAAGCAAGACCATCATCATGCTAGTCACAATATCCATCAGCTATCCAGAAAGAAGAATTTCTGCAATGCATGGGAAAGGAGAAGGCACAAGACTGCAGAGAAACGCGACAAAGACTGATGATTACTATTTTTCCCAATACAGAAACAAACAAATAAATAAATAGATAAAAGCTTTGTGTTATCACATTAAAACCAGTTAAAAGTCACCAGTTAAATGACATGCTTTTACAGCAATCCTTTCCAATTAAGCTATAGTAGTATACTTAAGTAGGGGAAAAATATTTATTCAATTTGCTGGAAGAAATCAAAGCTACATTTTTCAACATATAAAAATGTTATGAAATTCTGCATGCTAAAGACATTAAAATATTATTTGAAGTCTATAGCCTCTCCAATTGAAGATGTCAAAACTGATTTTAAAAGAGTTCTGCTCAAGACATAATAACAAGTTTAAATTGGCTCATATTTCACCTAATACTCTATGTGACACTGAAGCTTGGTAGTTCAACAAAGTTGGCAGCAATTTGATTAGACTAACTCAAGGGCAATCTGAAGGAAGAAAAAAATCTGTCAGTGTCAATTACATGAAAAATGTTTTACATGTATTCCAGATCCTCTTTTACTATATTACATCTCAGTATGTCCAAAACTAACTTCCATTTCCAGAAGACTAAAAATCTGATGACATCAGGATATCATTTTCCCGCCACATCAGAAAAGTCGTGCTAACATTTACCTAGAAACTGGTATAATAGTTAATATCTCCAGCCTTGATGATCATCACATGAAGTATATTAAATGCAGGTGTATGCAAATTCAGGGGGGTCATCTGGCAGTAAAAAAGCAACCTAACTGAATGGCTTTAAAGACTCTCCAAAGAACAGATATTGAATAAGAGGCACAAAATTCTGTAGAAAATATAATTTCAAAGATAGAGATGACAGATCTGTATTATTGAAGACTGTGTTTAACAAAGCAATACCTGAGGCTTACCTAGCTCATTCTGAAAGTCAACATACTGATAATATTCTACGTATTTGTTCTGACTGAAGAAATTTTTATAAACATGTCGTGCACCAAACAACCAGACATCACTGTCATCAGTGATTGTCCCAGAGGTCTGGTCAGTAAGGTCCAATATGGCACACTGTGCCTCTGCCTCCATTGGAGCTTCAATATATGGAATGCCAAACAGACGGAGGAGCTCCTGTAGGATGGAAGGAAAACAGAAATAATTCATCTGAAGAGTTAACTTCTTATATATTTCTGCTTGACTCAGAACTACTAGATTCACACTTGGGAGTTATTTAATATCCGATAACAAACCTTGAGCTTCCTCAAAGTGTAAAAGTGCCAAACTCAGTTAAGTCAAGGGGGAATGCCCACTCAACTCCTCTCAGGCAGACAATGTCATATAAGTCAAGCACTACTTGAGCACACTTTTACCACACAGTTTGAGAATCTGCTATCTTAATTACACAAGCATACTTAAGTATTGTTTTGCACAGCAAGGAGAAAACTCCATGCACTATAATTATGTGGGCTCCATGAAAGAAAGATGCAGGTTAAATATAAAAAGTAAAATTTAAAAAATCGTATTTTAAAAAAGATTTGGTCATCACTTTATCGAAGAAAGTAATATGAAAGCATGTGAGAAAAATTCATATAAAGCAGGAAACTGTGGGGAGAGTAATCATTCCTTGGATAGTGTTTCGATATGCCTCTCTTTTGATAGATTTTTGCTTTTATGGGATACATCATAGAACCTCAATTAAATATCACACACACATTAGGTTTACAGACTTGCGCTAGTTACACAAGTCTGGATTATGTTCTTCACTCAGATGGCTTTTGAGGCTTGACAGAATCACTCTCAAGACTTTATATTTTTACTGTGACTAAGAATAAAAGCACAAGATCAAAAGACTTACAACTATAATGGTGAGTGTGATTATATGGCAGTAATACTACAAAAGCAATCTATTGGCCTTTACAAAAATCACCTGAAGAAACAAGTACGTGCAAATATTTAACCAAGATTAAACATAATTTTAAAACTACTTAAACTGTCCCACTAAGAAAAAATACAAGCATTTACATATTTCTCAGAAATATGAGAAATTTTCTTCATTTGTTAGCATAAATTTATTACATCACAGACACTATCACTAGTCTACTATATTACAGGTTTGTTAACCCAAACACATTAAACACATTGTATTAAACCTGACACAGAAGTAACAGGCTTATTCAGGCATTACCAGTGAGATTCCTTCAAATTGCTTACTCAGGGCACAAACTACTCAGACTTCTTGTAATTTTTTACCTTTGAATCCCTAGAGGAAATCACAGCTTACCTAACACACAGACTGCATCAATTCTTTCCTGCTGACCATAGCTTCCTAATACTTTTTGTACATTTTGCACCTTACACAAACACAGGCCAAGATCAAACTGGCCCAATGTTTAAAAGTTGGTGCTTAAAAGATATACTGACTTATCCATAACTATATTATTATTTTATAATGTTATTACACTTATATAAAATAGTTGGAATTCAAGATTACCTCAACACTTTCAATATTTTAAATCAAGCAAACTGAAGAAAACAACCTCCTAAGAGGAAAAAAGGCGACCTATAGCTAAGCAAAATTACTAGCAGCTTTTGAGTAAATCACTGGGGTGGAGGAAGGAAAGAAATCAAAATGACTCAACAAATACTACCTGGCTTTCCAAGAACATCTGTCCTGTTACAGACGCAGCAACACGTTCCTGCTGCTGTTTTTGAGACTGAAGCGTATTCTGCTCAGCAGAAAGGTCCTTTTCTAATGCTTCTAGTTCTTCCTGGAAACATAAACCAAGATTTTTATTATTTCAGCAATTCACGTATGCTTAGTAAGGTAAAGCACTTAGTCTCCAACTACAATTATTCTAGTATATGTTCCATTAATTTACACTAGAAAGTTGTTACAGCTCCTCTAATGCAGCAAATTGTAAGACCAGAGATGCGTCTAGTCATCAATTTGTTAAAACCTTAAGATTTTTCTTTGATTTTAGGGAGATTATGATTAACCATCTTTAAAGAAAGATCAGTTATCATACAATTAGATATATATGTGAGAAAGCAATGAAACAATACCCAACAGCTTTCCTTAACAACTAGTTGGAGGCAAAGCACTCCATTACAAGCTCAAAACAAGAAAAAAGAAGTTACCAAACTGATATCTTGCCACTCATCCACTGCATCTTTACCATCAGCTTTTTTTTCATCATTCTGAGTGTTTCCCAACTGCACTTCATCAGATTCCTTCAGCAAGTCCAGAGTGACAACATCAGGTCTGTCTGTCTTCAGTTCTGGGAGCATTGTTTCATCATCCATTTTTTCATCATATTTAGTAGAAAACTCAGCCTCATTACTGACTTCAGCATCCACTTCAATAAAGCTTCCTATCAAAGGAAAATAGAAATTTGTGCATATTTTTAACTTGGGCAGTGACTTTTTTTTCCCTATATGCAGCAGATAAATATAAGGATTGTGAAATTACATAAACCAAGTAGCTGACTGTTAATACATCAGTTAAGTTCAATGTACACAACATGCTTTCCTGACTCTCCATTTTCTATATTCAAGTTTCAATGATAAAATGTAAGACTGAGAGGAAAAATATAGCTCAGATTTTCTTCCTGCCTCCTACATATCTGGGAATAGATGTATTTTAAAGTATTTAAAGTACTAGGAGAAAAGGTTACATTCAACTGACTACAAATATAATATTGTCCTATTTTTTTATCTTTTTACACAATTAAAAACCACATACCATCAGAATCACTGTCCTCAGACTGTGATATCCCTTCTCTTTTCTCCTCAGGATCTCTTGCTTCTGGAAAATATCTAACATCCTCAGATACATTCTCTTCTGTTTGTGAAATTACTTTCTGTGTACTTTCAGAAATTTCCAAGTTTTCCTCATTTTTAGAAAGGTCTGTTGTTTCAGCATGATTCAAAGCCTCTATGCTAGTTTGCACAGGGGAACAGCTTGACTTCGGTGCACACAAATTCATATCCTTATCTCCCAGAGACTTTAGGTCCATTTTGGAACCATTTTTTTCTTTGTTTAAGTCTTCTTTGCCTTTTCCAGTATTGTCAATACAAGAATAATTTTCAGCTCTAGATATACTGATATCATTTGGTGAAATACGATTTTTGGAACCATTTTCTTCCTTGTCTTCATCTTCTGTGTCTTTTATAGCGTTGTCAATATAAGTTTCAGCTATGGATATACTGGTGTCCTTGGGTGCAATATGATTTTCTGAATTGTTTTCTTCTTTGTCTATATGCTCTTTGCCTTTTCTAGCATTTTCTACAGCAGAACAATTTTCTTCTCTGGATATACCAGTGTCCTTGGGTGTAATATGACTTTTTTCCAACTCCTGACTCTTCTGTTTCAATTCAGCATCTTCCATAGTCACTTGGATTGATGAATGAATTGTAGCTGCAGGAATGTTTTCTCCCTCCATAATTTCAGGAATCTGCTCTTCCTCATCTGAGCTACTAAGCAGAAAATCATTCACTTTTGGTCTTTCTGATAGCACTCCATCATTTGCAGCAGGAACAACTTCCTCCCTTTTATCATCTTCACTCAGAGCTTGCTGAATTGCCCGCAGTGTTCTTGGGGACACACTGCCTTCCTCTGATACAAACTGGTCCACGTTCAATTGTCCTGTGTCCAGCTCTTCTTCTGAGCTGCTTTCCACCATGGCTGCCTGGATAGCAAGCAAAGTGCGAGGAGAGGGGGGTGCTGCCACCACGTTGTCATCTTTCTCTGTCTGCATCTTGTCACACGCAGCCAGCTTTGCATTAGCAGGAGATTCATTGATTTTATTTAATTTCGTCAATTCATGCATTTTTGATGAAGGTCCTGCAGTAGTTTCCAAGTCTCTACTCATAGCTTCTTTTGCTTGAATACCTGAAAGAGAGTTTTGTGTGGAAAAGGACTGCTTTATAGTAACATTCCATTTTACATAATGAACACCATTATATAAAGATTATTAAACCACTTTTCTACAGGTTTGCAGATCACAGTTAATGACATATAATAGTAATACACATTTCATACAAAGTACTGGCTACATGCACCAATAAACAATACTCAGGTTTTTCTTAAAACTACCAGTTGCAGAGTGAACGCTCCAAACAACAGGTTTTACAGAATTATGACCTGACATACCCTTTATCAGAATATAGTGAGAAGTCTCTTCAGAGACCACTCTTCTTGATTCCACTTCTTTCACAAAACCACCTTCATTTTCATATTGTGTTTGGATTTCACCCGAGTGCTGTTGATTCATTTCTTTTTGTACATTTTCTATGCACCGATTGAGGTTGCTTTTTTTAAGCAAACCCCTAAGCTGGTACTGGGAAAAGTCATTGGAGTCCTCAAAAAAACAAAACAAAACAAAACAACAATACAAACAAGTCAATTGAAATAAAGCACCCCTTTTAAGCAAGTTAATTTCCCACACTCTTCCAGAGTGTGGGAATTCTTTCAAGAGTTCTTTTAAGCAGCTAACATTTGTCTTTCACTGGCTGCTGCACTCCCAAGCGACAGCAGAACTATATTGGTGACAAACAATTCTAAAAGGTACCAGTAATTCTGAGTGCTGGCTAAACATGACATCTCAATTTTGTGACCAACAAATCTTGGTTTATCAGAGCTTACCCCCACCTTAATTAAAAAAGATGCAATTAAAAGAAAGTCCACAAGTGGATCATTTAAAAATGATGGTTCTTAGCTTACACTTGGACACAAGCCATCATTTGAGCTGATATGTATTGTACTTTCAAAACTGCACTGTAGAATTGGCCCTCTAGCACTCTCCATTTGTCTCTGAACAGCTTCAACATATCTGCTTAAGCTACAAAAGCCTTTTCCTAGCTGCCAGCTCCTCTAACAACCTCAGGGTCTGGTTCATCCACACCAGTAGCATGTTAAGCAGTCTTGGGCATAATGCTGATGAAGCACAAAACACAGCATGATTTTTAACATTTTTGCCAAACTGAATTAGCTGTGCTAATTTTAGTGGAAATCAAGAGAAAAGGCTGTTAAGAGTCATTATCGCATTGGATTCTTTTTCTTCTCAAGGTAACATCTCTTATTAAATAGTCCAGAGTGTAAAACTCTCCAGAGGTATTACTCCTTCTTCATCTGCATTAATGGAAATAGCTCCATTCCAATGCCTTGAAAGCTATTTTAAATATTACCTCTGGCATTGCTTCAAATAACGTTCTTCGTCGTTTTGTAAGTTCTTTAATATCAGTCAAGATCTCATGTTTTATTTCTGGAGGCAGCTTGTGGAACTCTTCTGATTCAATATCTACAGAATAAGGATTTTCACATAACTGTTCCTATAAAAATGGAAAACAATATATGTTTTATATTAAAGAACAACAAAAATAATAAAATATTTAGAGCATCATTCCAAACAAAACAAAACACAAACAAACAAAAAAACACAAAAAAAAAACCCAGACCAAAAAACTTTGTTGCTACTTCCCAGATGGTAAAAAAACCAAGAAAAATAAAAGTAACAACTATGTAATAAAATAATGTTACATACCCCACTGATGTACGATATAAAGAGAAACTTGGTTTTATTCTTTTTACAAAAAGATACTTAGTATAAATCACAGAAGCAGGTATAGCCTCAACTACTCTGATTTATCCTTTCAAAGCGGTTTTCCTGAATAAGAACTTCTTCAAAGATAAACAGTCTTTCCAAGAGCTTTTTCTTTTTTTTTTTTTTTTCTATCAATAAAAGCAGAGATCATTTTATTATTTATTAGGTTGTCTTTTTAGGTTATATATTTCTCCTCTTCCTATCAGATCAGCACATAAGAAGAAAATACAGAATTTATCTGTGAAAACTCAAGGATGGAAGTGCTTCAACTTCAGTACACATTTGGAGCACAGGAATTTTGTTAAATATGCTATCTTTAGTGTGCATACATAAGCATACAAATGCATGCATTTCACCTCCATTGTCACAAAAATATTGTCTTCTCTACATGTTCGGAGGAAGTAGTAAAAAGAAAAGAGAGGATACCATATGAATTTTCTATTCTGCTATATTCTAGTGGAGAAATTACACTTATATTTCCTTATTAATAGAATTCTTAAGAGTACTGAAAATTAACTTGTTTGCTTATAAGCAATGCTATAATAAGATCTATATCTCCAACAACTGGATTTTTTAAGCTTTTTGTTTGTTTTTTAAGCATAGCACATGAACAAGAGGATTGTTCACAGTAACAAGCCAATTAGGTTGCACTTACTTGCAACATCTGTTTTTGGCTCATTCTCATTTGCCATTCTTTTTCTTCCTCCTCCTCTGAGCTAAAAAATCACAAAGAGAAAACCAAAGGTATAGCTATTGACTCAGGAGAATTGAGTTTCTATTTTAAGCCAAAAGACATTAGTCATCTCTTCACTGGTTAAGTATAAAAATTGGCAGCATCAAACAGATATATATATACACACAAATAAACACACGTACAAACACATACACAGGTCAAAAAGATCTGAACAGAAAGTAAGAAGGCAAAATTATGTCAGTTAAAACTAGAGCAGGACAACTGCCACTGTGTAGATCATGACACAATTCTTACTTGGTCAGCATCTGAAGCATATAAAAGCACAGATGTGCAAAGAGTAACCTACAGGGCAGCTTCACATTCTCATTTGGTGTTTAAGATGTCACAGGTGTGACAAGTACAGACAAAGCCTGCCTCTGCTGAACATGTCACCACAGAATCAAGCTGCCACACCCAACTTGACTAATCAGTCCCCTTTAGTTGTATGGACATGGCCACGGAGACTGAGGTATTACTTTCATCCTTATACATGAATCCAGTGTAGAAATTTAATCTGTGGGCTGAAAGCTTCTCCTGTTACTTTCCCATAAAGAACTAGAAGGCTTCTGTATCCAAAAAGAAACTGAAATAAAATATAAATTAAAGAAATATACTTTATATATATATTACAGTGTCTCACAGGTCAAAGGTGTCTCATCAGCATCAAAAAAATGTGGTTTATACTTTTACCCAAGTTAGTTTATTAAAAGCCACTTCAGCTATTTTTCTTAATTCTACCTACCTATTCTTCTCTTCATTTTCTAAAGCAGGCAATGCATACATATCATCAATTCCTTCTCTTCGAACTTGTGTAATACTGGGCAAAGCTTCATTGCTTAGGGAAAAAAAAGAAAAACAAAACAGCAATTAACAGCTTCAAAAAGACTTACTGTCACTTATAAACAAGGGAAAAATAATTTTTATTCTTGCCTTTTGCCTGTAAGAGCAGTTTTGACAACGTGTCTCTTCAAAAGCGTTTTCAAGAGTTTCTCTGTAGTTTTCCTGGAATCATCGATGGCAATTTCCTTTCTTTGTCTTCGCTTAGCCTATGCAAATAAGATTAACACCAACAGGATTTTGCAGGATGCTGAAGATGCACATGCAGTGAATGCCTGTTAAAATTCTGTGTGCTGAGCCTATGAGCTACACCTAACTCATCCTACGCCAAGGGGGACTGAGCCTTCAGAGTCTCTACATCTACGTCATTTTCCGCTGTGGGACTCAGGAACAGCTTTCAGCTTCTGGGTACAAATGCCTGCAGAGCTGCATTCCGGAGCACAAGCCAAGCTTGTGCCATCACCGTCTACTTCTCTGCAACCTGGCTCCTATGCAAATCAAACCTGCCTAGATCAAAAGAAACCTGGTACATGCTCCAAGAGCTAACCCAGGCTGGGATTGCAAAGGACCCCTGCAGAGCAGCAGACTTCAATCCTCCATCCCCATAGCTCAGAAACATAAGCAGAACAACAGGAAGAAAACTGAAAATGGCTGCTTCCGATCAGCAAACATACATCCTCCTCTGCACAAAGGTACTTACCAAAGTTTGTCTCTTCAGAAGAGGAGCCTCTCCATCAAAAACAAAGACAGGTCGAATCCGGAAAAACAGTAACTTGCAGAGTCGATGAAACAGAGTGAGCAAGTGAGCGTTCCGTACAGAAATACCACCTCTGGCTCCCTTTATTGCTTGGTTCAACCAAATACTGATATCTTAAAGAACCATTGAGAGGAAAACACGTTTTCTCTTACACATACACCACATTGGGACCTCTTATACAGTGCACAGATTTGACTGGCTTTTGCTCACTGCTCCAGGTTTGTCTTATCAAAACCAAGATTATTCAAACAGCTATGAACTTGGGAGAAGAACAAATCATTGCCCCTATTGCCCAGCACAAAAAGCAGAGCAGAAGCAGAAGTGCAGCAAATACCTCCCCAGTTATTTTTAAGGTAAACGAAGGGTAACTTCCTTCCACATATTTCCAGCATTTAACCAAGTATACAGGATAAGAAAGCTGATGAGTAAGTATAAAACTTTTTCATCTTGTGGTCCTACTGAGAGCAGCACATTACTACTTATAAAGCACAAAATTCTACAGACCAACACTTGTATAAGAAACCTATTTTTCAAAGTCTATTTTCTAAAAGATGAAAAATAAAAGATCCTAGTATTTCACATATTAAAAAGCAAAACTTCCACTTACTAAAATGTAGGCATTTTAAATGTAATAATAATAAAAATAAAATAATCACTTATGGATAAGGGAAATAGTTAAAACAATCTCCCTTGCAACTTCGCTTCCCCAGCTTTACTTTTAAAGGATACCAACAGCAAGAATTTTCCCTTCCAGCGTTTCTGGGTTTATGGGTCTCCCGGTGCACTCAAGCAGCTTCCAAAGTCCGTGAACTCCCATTGTCCTTCCTTAGATGCTTTGAGAGAAAATCTATGAGGCACAAAAGAAGGAGTAACCCGAAGATTATACGGCCCGCGACTGCTTTACTAATTCAAACAGAAATAACGAGGCAGCCGCTCGGGCCAGGACGGGCAGGGGCAGGGGCAGGCGGCGGTCGCGGGCCCGGACGTGCGGCGGGGAGCGGATCCTAGCGCAGGGCCGCGGAATGGCCCCACCATCCGCGGCCGCCCCGCGTACCGAGCGCAGCCCCGCCCCGGCCCCGCGGGCCGCCGGGAGTCGCGGTGTGCGGGGCGGAGCCGGCGCGGGGCCCGGCCCGGAGCGGCCGCCCACAGCCCGCCCCTCACACCGGGGCCGGGCGGTTCCCACCGCCCCTTCTCCGGCTGCGGGGAGCATCGCTGTTCCTGAGGCCGGGGGCCTCCTCGGCTGCCTGGAGAACAGCCTGATACCAAACAGCAGAGAATAACAGAATCAAATATGTTGGAAAGGATCTCTGAGATCATCGAGCCCAACCTGTGACCCAACGTCCCTCTGTCGACAAGACCATGATCTAAGTGCCACGTCCGGTCTTCCCTTAAACACTCCAGGGACGGTGGCTGCACCAGCTCCTGTCCCTTGTTACCTGGGAGAAAAGGCTGGCCCCCACCTGGCCACAGCCTCGTGTCAGGTGGTTATAGAGGGTGAGAAGGTCACCCCTGCGCCTCTTTTTTTCCAGGCGAAACAACCCCAGCTCCCTCAGCTGCTCCTGACAGGACTTGTGCTGCAGACCTTTTCCCAGCTCTACTGCCCTTCTCTGGTTGGAGAATGAAAAGTGTCCTGTCCTAGAAGAAAATCCCACAGTGCAGAACAAAAACGGTACTATTTTTCCCACCCCCAAACATGTCTTCCCCTGCAGCCTGTGCTCTCTGTTCTGCTCCCACCACAGCCCGAGTGTCCCTCACTGCACACATCCCACTGTCCAGGAATGCCTAGGGAAAGTTCCCTGCAGCACAACCCCAAGGACATGCACCTGGCTCCTACTAATGCTGGAAGAATCCATGTACTACGTATTCTGTCACGCTTCATCCACAGTCTCCAACCCAAGAGCAAAATAACTGTAAAACCAGAATTTCATCACAACCTACTTAGGCAGAATGACCACCTACCATTAGAGAAGAGACCCTGTTTCCCAGTGGAACTATCACTATTAAGCAAAAGTTATGAGACATATGTATAACTCTGGCTATGTAAGTCCTAAATCCCCTAAAGAACACAGCTCAAGTACTCTAAAAATCCCTCAATCCAAACTCAGCTTGCGAAAACAGGATCTGAAAACAGCTCCTCTGGAAAATAAAGTTTCAAAACCTATGGGTTTTGTTCAAGTCACAAGGCTGCAGAGAGTTTCTGCTTTGAGAAATTAAATATTCAAAGTCACAGTGGCTGCACAGAGCACCACTTTTTATGACCCAAGAGATGCAACCTACTTTGCTAAGCTGTAGATGCAGCTCTGATCAGTCGCTTATCTACTTTGTTGAAGACCTTCCCTTAATGCAGGGCCATCATTTCCAAGACAAATGAAAAGCAAACAAGATAGAAAACCAATTTTATTGAATGAACAAAAGTCTAAAAGTCTCCCCTTTTTGGTTAACAAAAGCAGCAACCTACAAAACCCCTGCATTCCATGACAAATCTTTTTATGTCAAAAAATTAATCCTTGAGCAGGTATGAACATTTGTACACAGAACAATACAACTGTTGAGATGTGTTTGGGCAAACAACTGGATTAATCAGGGAAAGAATAAAAGAAAAGGAAAAAAAAAAAAATACTTCAC
>VZTR01007599.1:124970-135616 GCA_013400775.1 Chaetops frenatus
CGTATTCTGTCACGCTTCATCCACAGTCTCCAACCCAAGAGCAAAATAACTGTAAAACCAGAATTTCATCACAACCTACTTAGGCAGAATGACCACCTACCATTAGAGAAGAGACCCTGTTTCCCAGTGGAACTATCACTATTAAGCAAAAGTTATGAGACATATGTATAACTCTGGCTATGTAAGTCCTAAATCCCCTAAAGAACACAGCTCAAGTACTCTAAAAATCCCTCAATCCAAACTCAGCTTGCGAAAACAGGATCTGAAAACAGCTCCTCTGGAAAATAAAGTTTCAAAACCTATGGGTTTTGTTCAAGTCACAAGGCTGCAGAGAGTTTCTGCTTTGAGAAATTAAATATTCAAAGTCACAGTGGCTGCACAGAGCACCACTTTTTATGACCCAAGAGATGCAACCTACTTTGCTAAGCTGTAGATGCAGCTCTGATCAGTCGCTTATCTACTTTGTTGAAGACCTTCCCTTAATGCAGGGCCATCATTTCCAAGACAAATGAAAAGCAAACAAGATAGAAAACCAATTTTATTGAATGAACAAAAGTCTAAAAGTCTCCCCTTTTTGGTTAACAAAAGCAGCAACCTACAAAACCCCTGCATTCCATGACAAATCTTTTTATGTCAAAAAATTAATCCTTGAGCAGGTATGAACATTTGTACACAGAACAATACAACTGTTGAGATGTGTTTGGGCAAACAACTGGATTAATCAGGGAAAGAATAAAAGAAAAGGAAAAAAAAAAAAGACTTCACCTGGGACACCTGAAAAAGCTTGAATTGTGTGCTGGCTGAGAGGTATATCATCGGGGCTGCCAGTGGTTTTAAGCACTTGCAACCCCTTCACAGAAAATGAAAAGAGCAGCAGAAAAAGGACAGAGATTTTAAGACTGAACAAGGAAAAGAACTGCCAACAGAACACAGTGTTCAGCTAGCTCATTTGGCTAATGGTAAATGCAGCTTTTTAATACTGAATTTCATAAGCTTGTGTTAAGTGAGTCCATGCTCTCTGAAGGCTCCAGGGTAAGAATTCAGCCACTTTACCCACAGAGCAAAAGTAATAAGAGAAGTTCGATCCTCAAACAGGCAATTCCTCAGTCAAAAACAGGCAACCAGATACGGGCAAAGAACTGAGACCTGCTTGACAAGATATGATTATCTGACTGACAGAAGTCTAATGGGAATTAAATGGAGAATGTACATTCTCTTTGTAAATCCAACAAGGTTTTCTAACCTATGTGACCTTTTTTCTCATTTGCACTGGATATGGGCAACCTTACTAAAATTAAGTGCTAAAAACAAAGGCAATGTTTAGTTTTATCCTTACACCATTTGCAGAATAACCCTTTTTTATAAAGTCATACCATAATTTTTCATGCTTTTGAACAATAAATATTTTCAATGAAGTCTGTTTATTACATTGACAGATTTCAATCTGCTCTTTTGTTTTCACAGATCAAGACATAGTACACTTATTTCAAAAGAAATGATTGATTTTGCCATCATATTCACCTTTGATTGCAAAATTACAACAATCTGTGCTTATCTGTCACTTTATACATCAGATCTCATCTACTGCAACCATATCAACGTATTTATTTAATAATTATGAAGCTGTATCTTATACCATAATTTCTATTCTTATGTGTTCTAGGACTAATAAATCCCTAATAAGTTTTGATTAAAACTAACTTTAATATATCAAGTCTATCATCTAAAGTTAATTTTAATCATTTCCATCATAATCATTATAACTCTGATACCCACTGTTCCTCCTCTCCCGAAGACTGGATTTCTTCCACGTAGATTCCTGATGAAAGCTAGCACTGAAAGATCGACCCAGTCGCCCATGTTGTTTCTTAGATATATTGTCCTCACTCTCAGATTTGGAAATTCCTTGTCCTTGTGTTTGGGATTGCTTATTCTGTCTAACATTTCCAAATGGAAAATTCCAAGGACCAAATCTTTGCCAGTTAAGTCTCTGAAAGGCAATGATGCAATGGAGATTTCCTCCAACCTAATCAAAGTAAAAAAGTATTTTTGTTAAATGCACACCACAGGCACATTTCTAACATATACAGATATTTGACATCAACATTTTGGCAAGTAACAGAATACTTTCAAAAAGAAAAACAAGAAGTGCTGTAACACACAAACCAGGAAAAAAACCCCACCAAACAATTAAACAACACAAAACCATATACACAAATACACAACTTGCATCAACCAGTTCTGATCGTTTCCCAGATTCAATTACTGCTTTCTTTTTCATCTTTCTGATTTTTTTAAGCTATCCATTTTATCTTTCATGGGCTAGTATCACTAATCTTCTGCTAGTCTTTTTTTACTTTCTATCTACCTTCTCAGCAATTATCTGTTCTGGTCCATTCTGATCTTGCTGACACAGTCTTCCATAGGGTCTTCACATCTGAAATCATCTCTTCAGTCTATTATTTCTCACAGACTTTCAATCTGCAAATCACAAATACATCCTCCACCCTTGAGATACAGCCCTATCTATAGGAAAGAAAGCCACATGCATTGACAGTTACTCCACACAAGGGAGACACACACATTCTTTTATGCCTGATCCTACTCGATTGTACTTTCTTCCCCACTTAAATGTCATAGGAGGGTCAATGCAAAACATTTCTGTATTTGCTGCAACTATATTTTAAACCAACAAAGTTAAATATTGTGATCAAATACATTCTGTATACATGGATATCCTGGTTCATCCTAGCATGTACCAAGCTACTGATGTTTTATATCTTGTCCAGCAAGTAAACCTAAATTACTTTGGTATGCAAGAATCCACATTATACTTCTATCTTCAGCAACACTTTATAACAGAACAAATTTCTTCAGGGAAATTATCTTACACCGCTGAAGTAAGAGTAAGTTTGCAAAAACCTACCATGAGTTTCCTCCTATCTTAGTGAGTTGGCCTTACCTTCTTTGTTTTGCGATGTTGCAATCCTCTCTCTAGGTGTCGAATATCTAGATATTCTGGATTTTGAGTGTTTAGGTCAGTGACAATATCTGTCCACCTACAGAATGAAATCATTACTACTCAGCTGACATTTATGAAACCTCAGCAGCATGAATACTCACATACACATGCACTCAAATACAGACCTGTAGCTTTAAATAGTCTTATCAGTGATTTAAAGATAAATGAAAGTGTAAAGTTATAAAAGTCTCAGTATTAGAGACATCAAGCTAGATGTAAAAGTGTCACGTTTAATCAAAGCATTCACAGTGATTATTCCTCTTGTGAAAGGCCTTCCAAAATGAGTAAGAGCACCATGAGTCATTAGTTACATTCCTTACACTTACCAATTCATCAGTTTGGGAGAGAAAGAAGCAAAGTATAGTTTATGCAAGGAGAAACATTAGTCTTTTTTTTATTTAAAACTCTCCTACACTTTTGTATTTTTTGTACAGTTCCTCGGTTTTTTTCACACATTAAATGTGCTTTACCATACAGGTCTCCCCATAACTCACTCCTCCATTTTATTTAATTCCAAACTATCAATTCAATCACTCCCCATTCACTCAGCTTTTCAAAGATTCACAATTCCTTTCAGCCCAGCTGAAACAGGTATTTTCATATTCCAAACCTCTTTAAACCTGCATATCACCTTTTCATTTCTATCAGTGTCTATCTATCTGTTTCTCCCTAACACCACCCTCCAAGTTCAGAAAATACATTTCTACTCCAACTTTTGCCCCCTTTCCTTAAGCACAGAACTTTCTACCAGCTCTCACTGGGAGTGCAGCAAGAGGAAGAATGTCTCCACAATCAAAATTAGTATTATAAAGGGTTTTATTATATATTCAGAAACCTTTTCCTGTGCCATTTGTAGCTAATATACCACAGGACAAAGTTCTACCTTTGGGATCTACAGTATGCCATTTCTCATAATGTGGTGCATAATGTGATTTTAATTTTTTTATACTTAATCTTGTAGTCCAAAATACCCAAGTAATTGCAGTTATTGACAGTCACATCACTGACAAAAAAAATTATTAAATATAACTAATCCATGATATTTCTACATAGCATCCTCTAGCTCTCCTAGTCTGTATGTCTAGTTTACACACCAAATTTATGAGTCAAACCTCATAATAAATGTACTGTCTGAAAGCACAGATAAGCAAATAACACAACAGAGTACAGGCTGTACCTGCACCTGAACTAGAAGATCTCAGCAGCAGCAGAATATCCTGTGCACAGACCAGACACAGCTCCAGTGTAAACTCCTCCAAGGGCCATGCAGTCTCTAAGTCACAACTGGCACAACCATAGACAGCTGAGGTGCCTTTTCTTCCTGACTAAAATGAGCTGTGTCACAAACAAGATATGGGCTTTGGCTTCCAGCAGCCCACATATGTTCTGACAGGTGATATAAAACTGCAGAGCCAACCTTGAGATCAAAAGACAAAGCTGCTCACTAAAGCAGCATCTGTTTCTGTTAGACACATATATACACACACAGGTACATATTCATTCAAAAAGAACTAAAAAGTCACTCAGTGACTGAGTAGAGAACTACAAACTGTTTTGAAAGAAAACATTGTTTTACATTCTTACCAAGTAACATACCTTTTACAGTGTATTGTTGGATGCTTTCTGCTGGGCTCTCCAATTAAGATCCAATATTCTACTTCTTGCTGCAAGCTACGACCTCTGTTCAACAGAAGATACAATCCTAGTAAGATTTATTGTGCATACTAAAAAGAAAAAGAGATATTGACAGTCTATTGCTCTTTTAAGGATTTTCGTACATTTAAAATTGTTTCCTCAGCAAAACTAAAAACCAGCTCCTGTGTTATAAATAGTGCTCGCAATTGCATACAGGGAACCTTTTGTTTCACAAGGCCTGAGAGCAAACCTTGGGGATGCTATTGCACATTATTTGGGAGACAGACAGATTTTCACTAAAAGCTGATTTATTTGGGTGAAAGACAATCTGATACACGATGTAAATATAAATGTATAGGAAACAACAGAAGAGTTGTGGAAAGTCACACAAATGTGGTACAAACAGCTTCCTCTCTGTGATGTCCAACAGTCATGAAAGAGTCTTTCCCACTATTTTCAAACTATACCTCAGCTGCCAGTTGTTACTAAGAGCTGTAGGGTAACCTGTAAGAACAAAACTGGTAACTTCAAATGCTTCCTTCTAAAAATCCAATACCAGATACTAAAATCCAAACCTTTGAACTAATACTACTTTGCAATCAACTTACAAGAAGCTCAGAGCTTGCAGTAACCTTGTCAAGGAAAATTTGTGACAGGTATAAGGGCAGAACTGATGAGATACACAGGACTGCTCTGTGACTTCCTGTGCATAACTATCTCATTAAAAACTACATCAGTTTCAACCATGACAGAATCTGACATTTTTCTGCCTAGGATATTAGACAGCATATGGCCTTATTGCTTGGAACAATTTGTTTTCTTACAAAAATTCCCTGTAAAATAACAATGTATTCCATCAGTGCAAAGATGGGAAACCCAGACACAGGATAGATTTAATTGACTTACCTAAAGTCACACTGGAAGTCTGTGGTTGAACTGGGAACTGAACCCAGGTCTCCCGAGTCCAAATCCAGCAACCTAAGATCATACAGGAAGTCTGTGGGTGACCTAAGAACTGTCTCTAAGCTCAGCCTAGCAACCTATCCACCCACTTCTTTTGGGACCTAAAATGTTTCTTAGCTTGATTTTTAAATAAAAACTTTGCTTTGTAACTAGAGTACAAAAGCAGGTAAACAAGAACTGCTCCAGAATCTATTGGTAGTGCTTCTGAAACAAACAGTGTTCTGAAACAAAACTGGTTTTTCCCTCAGTAGGGTCAGAAAATACAAAGAAAACAGGACGCTTGTCTGGTCTGACCTCCAACCTAAAGTAAGGCTATAAAAGCTCCTTAAACTTATTATTTCATGTTACATTGTTAGAAGAGAAGTGTTGTTAGGATAAAAAGCTAATATTGACTTAAAAATAACATCACTAGTGACTAAGAACGCACTTCAGCAATGAGTCAAGATTGAAAATGTTCTCACTCATTACTAAACAATATAAATTTAAATTAGTTATAAGGCATGTTATGTTTCTACACACTGGATCCTATTATTTCTCAGACTGTATTTTTGATCTAGCAAACTGGGGGTTTTTTTGTTTGTTGGTTTTTTGGTCTTCCAGTGCAGATTCTTACTAACTGATTGAGTAAGTAAGTGATCAACAATTTGGTAAACTTAAGTAGACTGATGTGCTGGATTTCTATTTAGGGCATATTTTCTTACACTTTTCTCACACACCTGGCAAGTCAGTGAACTCAGTCTCAATAAAAAACTGTATTCTTTTGTTCATATATTAAAAGCTTTCATTAACCCCACTATAAGCCTCACACTAGGAACCAATTAGATTCAGATGATTATGCTTTATCACTTCCAATAAATGACTATTTTGAACTCCCAAAGTAGATCTAGCATTCTCCATTCCTGGATGTGACTCTACCTCTTCAACACAGCCAAAGTCAGACTGCATAGCAAGCAAACAGCCAGAAGCTCACTTTACACTGGTGACCTACACTTTTCATTGTTTAACATTCCCCAATACTGGTATCTGCTGATTTTCTCGGGGATTGACTATTCATGCTCTATGATAATACTAACAAATACCGACCAATGGTTAAACATCAAGAAAGTCCAACAGAATCCTTTAATACCTACCATGTTTGCAACTACTTTGAGAGAGGAAAAACAGCGTAATATGATTCTGTGAATGAGGCAAAACAAACTACTCTCTACAAGAGAGTGCATAGAGTATAGCACTCTACATCAAGCAGCAAGGTAAATGCCTTACAAAAGCTAATACAAAACTCAAGAATTAATATTTTCAAAGTTAAAATTTGTGGGTTTAATGCAAGACTCCCCCTAAACTCAGTATGAATATTAATGCTATTATCTTTTTTTAAAAACCTGTATTTAATTGAAAACTGCATCTACTATCACATTCTACTATCCTAGTAGTGTCACTATGACAAATCTGCAATTATTATACAGGTAACTGCATTTCTATTCTAAAACAACTGGCATATTAGGCTTGTAGAAGCACTCCAGCATTTCAAGCATTGCTTAAAAAAGCCAAACCTACTGTCATAGTCCAAAGATCTCTTCTAGCTTTTCTTCCCCCATCCCCAAACACTTCCTGGTAACAAATTATTCAGGTAGCTTTACTTTTCTATGCCTTACACTCCAATAGCTGCTTACCATCACCACTATTAGCCAACATTAATGCAAAAGAAGTATGTAACCACCATCCTGCAATACCCAAACAATCCATTCTCTTGCCACACACAAACACTGGTTTTTAAGTGTAGATTTCATCACATCCACCTCCTGAAGGATTAATATCCCTCATGAAGGATTAATATCGCTGTAGACGTTTTGCTTCTAATTTATAAAAGAAAATTGTAACATACACACACTTCTTTTGTTTTCCCTTCCATGCTCTCTAGGAACAGACTCTCTCCCATAAGTAGCTGGTTTTTTATTGTTTAGCCTTAAAAAAACCCCACCTGGCCTTTCTTCAGTCCATATGTTTTTATTTTTCAGATTAATTATCTTCACTTGTCCTTAAATAAAATAACTACCATCTCCCTATCTGGCTAGAGGGTCTTTAAACAAACCATTTCTTAATACCACTTATAGTTTTCTCTTTTAAGTTCTCTCAATATAGTCTGTTTAGTTATGTTTCATTTTAAGTCAGTCCTTTCAAACCATACGGTAGAGTTTTTCTAGCTCAGACAAATGCCTACATGACCCAAACTGAAATATTATTTATGGAGAAAAATTATTTCAATAAATTTTTCTGTATGTTTCTTCCACTAAAGTAAGGATAAACACAGAATCTTACCTATAGGCTTTACTAGCTTTTACTGGGGTTGCTTCAAACCCAATTGGGCAAAAATAATGGTTTTGGCAATGGTAGATGTAGGCCATTGATTCGTCTTTCAGTCCACGTGTTAGCTTCGCAAGGGCCCCTGCAGCTACAAAGAAAGATCAAGTTACAGGCCAGGGTGCTTTGGATCAGAAACATATTCAGCAGAAAAAAAGACCTATTTGACAACAAAGTAATTATACTGCTTTTCAAGTGGGAGGACACGACCTGACAGGCATGCACAAAATACGCTTTTGATTTTGAACTTATTACTCTTTTTTGAACCAGGCAGGAAATTAAATACTATCTGCTGCACAGTCTGTGCCAGGGAAATGCAATATAAAGTATGCTTTGTGTTTAGATCAAAATCAAATTTAAAAAAGAACCATAAGTATCTCTTAACCTAGGAAATACACACTGCAACCAAATGTAGTCCTGGCTGCCCTAAGCCAGATGTGGCACACATTGATGACACTACTAAAACCATTTTGGTATCAAATATTTTGGTACCATGAGCTTCTTGGAGCTTCCTAGGCTCAGGAACACATATAGACATGCAATGGTTTATAATGTGACCACCGTGCCCAGTTTCAGGAAAAGACTAGAAGAGGCACTGAAACATGGCGGTTTTCAAGTGGGATACCAAGAAAAAAAAAAATTTCCATGTTACTAATCTCTGAAAATTTACAGCATGGTTTTGTGCTTTTAAAGAACCTTCCAGTTAGAATGTAATTACCCAGACTATACCAAAGGCTAGTAAACTGTGTGTGAAAATAAATTTTTTTAAATAGCACACCTACAAAGTAGACAAAAATGCAGCTTCATAAACTAATTGAGAATAACCACCTAACTTTAAAGAGATGTTAGCTAAAGTCAGGCAGAACAGATAAGCTTATTACCTTTAAAATAGGGCTTTTAAAAGCATAAAACATTTAATAAGGACTAATATTTTTTGTTCTCCCAGTGGATGACAGCAAACAAATCTTCCCACACACCAATGCAGAACTGAAAATGTACTGTTTTCCTGGATACCTTAAAATTCCAATTCCATAAGCAGAATATACAGCACAGAATGTATTTTATCATAACAAAAGCACAAATTAAAATTTTAGCGATATAAGAGAAAAAGTAAAAGCAGAAAAATCAGCCATCTTGGANAGAGATGTTAGCTAAAGTCAGGCAGAACAGATAAGCTTATTACCTTTAAAATAGGGCTTTTAAAAGCATAAAACATTTAATAAGGACTAATATTTTTTGTTCTCCCAGTGGATGACAGCAAACAAATCTTCCCACACACCAATGCAGAACTGAAAATGTACTGTTTTCCTGGATACCTTAAAATTCCAATTCCATAAGCAGAATATACAGCACAGAATGTATTTTATCATAACAAAAGCACAAATTAAAATTTTAGCGATATAAGAGAAAAAGTAAAAGCAGAAAAATCAGCCATCTTGGAGCTATCTGATACCTTATCTCAGACTGGAAGTACCACTTACAGACTTCATCCCATTAAATGCTACACACTGCAGGATTTTTCAATTTATACACTATAAGATGAATGCTTTAGGATTAGCTACGTACCAGTTTCTCCAGCTGTCTTGTTCTTCCCATGAGGTTTATACAGAACGTATGAGCATCCCTTGATATGGAAGTGATCATTTATTTGCCTAAACCATCTGAAACAATAAGCTTAAAGATTGTAGTAACTCAAGAGTTATTAAATGCAATTTTATCTCCTCACACTTTTCCTGTGCTTGACAGTTTAGGAAAAGAAGTCTTGGTGTGCTACTAAGTACCTACCTTGCTATTATTTAGATTGTAGATAACCATGGCACAATACAAACGAAACTTAACATATCCTAGACAGAGAAATAAATACACAGAGCTTTTTCCTTCATTTTGCTTTTTCAGACTTGACACAGATCCATAATAACCAAGGGTCTGGATGTAAAATGTTGGTCCTATGGTATTCAGTCCAGTCACCTTTAATGTTCAGTTACTCAGCCTTTAGAAAGGCACACAAATTCTAAGGTGCCAAACTTCAACCATGATTTGTAAGGTACATAAATGAAATCTATGATACCAGAAGGGACCCTTCAAGTGAGACTTTCTGCTTATCTTGTTGGGTTTCTTGCCCCTAAACTTCACAAAGCCTGACCACTACAAGAGCCTCATACTGCAACTCCTCACCACAGCACTAAGTGAGGACAGGCCTGCAATTTTTCCACATTAGAAGATTCAAATTTCACACATTTGAAGATAATACCTCAATCGTAAAGCTATGTTGAGTAATGGGGCTGGCTCCCAGCCCTGCTGGTTTCCCAATCTGCCAAGTGCTTCAAAATTATTGGACCAGGCAGGGAAAAAAAAAAAAAAGGAAAGAAAGAGATGGGTAACTTCTCTGCAGCACACAGGACACTCACAGGGGAAATCACAGATTTAGAAGTTTAACTTTTGTCTGTACAGACTGTTGACATAGAGACAGAACACTGTATCAGTTTGGTCTATGAGAGTTGCTATACCCTGACATACTCCTGAAAAGATACAAATCCTGGATCTGAATTTCCTAAAGCAGGTAAGGAAATTTTCATGACACTTTCCAATCATCTAGCCACTATGCTGGATGGAGAATAGGCTGCTGCCACATCTTCATATCCAGCAGCAACCTGATGAGCCAAACACT
>VZTR01007603.1:6406-19669 GCA_013400775.1 Chaetops frenatus
AAATATAAACTCAGAAGCAAGTAACATGTTTAGAATCACAGACAAAATTAGTCTGAAACAGACTTTGGTGATATTTCCACCTCAACCTTTTGGTCAAAGTGGATGAACACTATTCACACCGGATTTCTCAGGTATTTTTCCAATTGTTTTAAAATATTAAGACAGAGGTTCCAGTCTCCCTGGGTAAGCTGCTCAAATATCTAAAGATCCTTACAGGGAAATTTCAGAATTATCCAAAGATGCATCTTCTGTTACACTCTGAGCCAGAGATGGTGACTTTTTATCCCATTGTACCTGAAGTCTGCACTGCCTGGTTGTGAACTGAGAACTGTGTCAGAAGTGAGGAACCACCCAGGCATTTTCATCTAGTGAAATTTTATGCTGACAAAGTCACCTAGCATTAATAATTTAATAAGAAAATAACAGCAAAAAAACCCCCAAACACTAACATCTGCAAAAAAGGGAAAATTCTTCCCATTTCTCACAGAAAAGTTGTATTTACTCACACTGCTTAACCTCCCATTACTTGAAATTTACAATTCTAACAATATTAAAATGCATTTACTTTTTTTCTTCCTTAACAACCAGTTATAATCCGTACCCCATCTAGTTTATTCCCTAAAAATTCATCCAAACTGGTGTACTGTCCTGATTACCACAAACCATTTCATTAGAGACTCATTACTTCCATCAAGTTCATTTATCTGTTGGACAAAATATGTTGAAGAAAATAGTCATCTAAGCATCCTACCTCTTGATTCATCTTTGCTGGAATCCTTGTTCTGGGAATATTTTTCATTATCCTTAAACAAAATTGCTGGCACAAAAGCCTTCAAGTCAATGAGATTCTCATAGAAGTTTCTAGCATCTTCATCTTCCCAGATACCCCCCTCCAGGTCATATTCTCCAGGCTTTCCTGGTGTGAAAATATCAATTCCAGGTCCATGTTCTGCAAAAACAGTGAAACCATAAGAAAGTTATTTACACAAATTTACAATCTTCTATGAAGAGGCACCTTAGAGATTAAGAGTCATTTTAGGAAAGCGTTAAACTACTTCTTACTGCCTCTGTTTTCACCTAAATATGGCAATGCATACTTTAAAGTGTTTTTAACAATTCAATCTTAGTATTAGACATATCAAGTAATTATCTTAAGATCATAAATTTCATTTTGACTGAAAATACAGACAGAATCAGAGGAAGTCAAATCAAGAAAAACTAAGCAGCACATTATGTGGTATTAGAAAGTTATAACAGACTTTAATAAAATAGACATGAAAAGTAATCACTTTGAGTATGATGAACTGTACTCCACCAAGTTTTAAGAATGAAGTTGAAAAAGAACAATTTAGTATTTAGAGGCATTCAAGAAATACAGCTTTTTTAAGTTCAAGATCATTTAAGGCAAAAGATACTCATGATTTCAATAACATCTCAACAAATTTTAAAGTTTAGATTTAAAGGCACTGAAAGCTGCACTTCTGCTCAGGAGGCCAGCCACACCTAGTGACTTATCTGGCTTAACAATACGTTCCTGCCCATAATATCATGACCCAAAATAGACTTCAAATGTGTTTTTTAACAGTTACCAGCTTTTAAAACTCTACTAGCTTTTAAATACTAAAAACTGCACAATATTAAATGGAAAGAATCAGTTTAAAAATATTTTTAATTTTCCATTTATTACTCTATTCCCAGAAACAAACCTAAAGAGATATTAAATTACCGTAACTACACAATATGCAGTAGTTATGGCTATATATTAGGCATAATTAATTTTTTTAAATAGAATTATTATTCACTAGCTGATATCCTTCAGGGGGAAAGGCTGAATGAAATGAAATGAGCAGAAAGAACACATTGGTAAGAGGGTTTAGTTTTTCCAGCACATCCAAGCCAAGCCCACGGTTCTGTTGATTTGCTTTAGAATCTGGCTTACCCTCGGGCGTTGGTTTCTCTTGGGGGAGGTCAGGCATGTTCTCATCCAAAAGATCAGCCAGAGACTGAGAATTTGCCAACAGCTTCTGATACGACATTGCAAATTCCTCATATTGCTTGTGTCGATCTTCACTCAGCTCTCCTTTGGAGTGGAGAATGCGTCTACAAAAACCAAACTTACAGTAAGACCATCTTTTTCCTTAAAATACATTTATTTGAGCTATGCTGAGCCATTATCAATTTCTCTGAGCAAAGCTAACCTGCCCTCTTTGAGGGAACTTCAACAATTCTAGTTTATATGGCAATAAGAAAGATTTAAGTGACACTATTCTTTTCCAAATCACAATGAATTTCTAACTCAATCCCACTGAGGACACTACAGTCACAGAAGCTCCAGCTTCTATTTCCAAAGAGAAAGACACACTTTTTGCCATGATTAGACTGTGACAGTACTAAAAAGACTTGCATAGTAAAATCAAACATTCAACTTAGATGAAAACTGGATAAAAGTTGCTTTGCACCTGTAACAATCCATTTCCATATTGTTTAAATGACTATGTGAGCTATTATCACCAGGAGGGTCAAAAATTTGCAAGCAGCCCACTGACTTTCTAACAAACCAAGTTATTTCAAGGCTATTGGTCCAAATTATGAGCAGTTATATTTGTTGCTTCAGCTGCTCTTTATTTTCTTTTACAAAACTATTCATACTTGTTTCAAATAATAATTTTTAAAATTGAAATCTGTTGTCAAAAGTAACTTGCAGTTGAAGGAACCTAATCACTGCTTACAAGTGCTGGAACCACTGACCAGGCATCTTGCACAGAGATGAAAGCATCAGAAGTCTGAAAAAGGTGCAAATGCCACAATTCCCAAAGCAGGTTGTATCATTACATTATCATCTGTAGGATTCCATTACCATTAAGCTTTTATTATGCAATAGGCATATGGTTACAGTTTTGCCAAAAGACACAAGCATTCTGTGCCATAAGAATTCTGAAATAGTTTAAGCAATGTAAGTTGAGTGATACCACTCTTCTTGTTCCAGGTTAACTGTAAAACAAAAGTCTTCTTTGTACACATTCACAGGGTAAGCAAAAAATCCCTTATGCCTGCTCACAACCAGAAGTGGACACAGGTGTCTGGCTAGAAGGCAAGAAGCATTAATGCTGGCAAAAGTTCTATTTCTCTGACAAAGCACACTTACTTAACATGTATTGCCTGCTTCTGCAAAGTACAGCAAAGAAAAATTAACAAATTAAATAACCACTAACTATTTGAGAAGTGCAGTAGTTCAGTCTGGATTCAGGAAACACAGTAAGTGTCAATTCATAGCTTTTCCATGGAGACTGCTGCCCATTGCACACATATTTTAAGCTTAAAATACACCAGCAGTTTTAAAAACATGAGCACTGAAGCTATGTGCTATTATTAAAAAACAAAAAAAGCAAAGTGCTGTAACAATAGTACAAGACTTTCAGTTCTCAATTTCAGTTCCATGAAGACAAGTGTTAACAAATTCAAAGGAGCTAAAGCAAATGAAGCAAACTTTAAAAAGCACTGTTCACCTCTGAATATAATTACAAGTACAGCACACAGTACTTGTCTTACTTTATGTCTCTACAAAGCACAAGGCAAGTTCAGCACATCTTAAAAGCATCCTTAATTTAGACAGAAGAAGTTTCTTCCATAGCTAACACTTATTTTTGAAAACCCTCTCTAGAATTTGGGAATCAAGTTGTTTCCTTCCAATGACACAGCCTGACAGGTTTTGTTGTGCCCTCAGCTGTGTAACCAAATGACCACCAGGTTCTATGTTATGTCTATATTAAAGCCAAAGCATAACTTGAGGTACTTTTCCTAATTATTCACTTAAGCAGTAACACTAGATTTTTGCCTAAATAATTCCACTGATAAAACAGTACTAAAGCACTGTTAATTTAGTAATTTTCAATTAATTCAACCAAATTGTACAGTTTAAATTATTTCATGGTCACTCTCCTGACAGAGATAAATTGATTAGTTATTTACCTGGCAAAATATTATAACCTAAACATGTGACACAGTTGATGCAAAAAAGGGAACAGCTCACTCCCTAATCACTTCATTGATTGTGTAATAACAATGTGAATAAAAGTGTGAATAAAAACTACAGCAAAATGGATCAGATTTTTAATACATGGAGAACTGCTTTATCCAATAGGATTATTGGGTTCTTTTTTAAAACAAAAAAACTGAAACAAACCCAACCAAACAAAAACACCCCAAAAAACTGCCACCCCCCCCCAAAAAAAAAAAAAACCAACAAAAAAAAAAACACCACAAAAACACCACCCCCCCCCAAAAAAAAAAAAAAAAAAAAAAAAAAAAAAAAAAAAAAAAAATTTCAAAAGCAAGTAAGGAACCAACTGCACAATCACTTTTCCAAAACCCAGAGTTTAGGAAGATTTCTATAGTACTCATAGACTTCTCACTCGGCAAATTTCTGTCTTGCCTTCTTCATGCCTTGCACTTCCACAGCAGGCAAATGCCACAAATCTGTTACAGATGTTGTAAACAAATAAAATTTGGTAGGAACGTTTTTTGATACCTTATTTAACAAAACTTATTCCTCAACTTTTACTTAGGAGTTAAAATAAACACCTTGAAGTTCAGAGAGAGACAGAGCTCTCTTAATCTTGTGATAAATGACAGTTCTTCACATTCCTTCCCCAAAACAAAGCTTTGCACCCAAGTTCACAGGGGTAATTCAGATGATGAGGTGCTCAAAGAGGTCCCTCATCTGCCCTCGTCTGGTTTACTTAAAGCTCAGTGAGGAGGTCAGACCAGGCTGCTCAGGCTACGTCCAGTCATTTTTATCCAGTTGTACAAGTAAATATTAAAGTATATTTCTCTCACTTTCTTTCTTTCTTCTTCTTGGTTTCTTAACATATTTTATACCTCTCAGAAACTTTCTTCACTTTATTTTCAATCATACAGGCTTTTTAACACCCACTCATTGAAACATCAGCCAGAACCAATGTGCCCAGAACCAATGATAATTGTGAAAGTATAGAAGTTCATATCCATTCACTTTGAAAAAATTACACCTAAGTCAGTAATGGACTTTAAACTAATAAGGTACTTGTAGAAATAACAGTACCTCAAAAATCAGTTTATGATCTTGTGAAATTCAACACTTGGCTGAGACCAGATAGGACTGCAGCACAAAACACATCAGCATAATGGATCCTTGCTTTGGAAACATAAAAATTTAATGCGTTCCAAGCATACATTTGACTCTGGATGGATATCCAGCCTTTTAGCTGAAATATGTGTCTATACACAGTAACATGATCATTTCTATCTGACTGGAATGTTTCAGAAGGAATTAAGAATGACTGTTTTAAGACCAGCATTTAGGTTTAGGCTGGCTCCAATATGAGAACTCAGGATGCTTTAAAGCCAACAATTATTAAACAATGTGAACATGGCAGAAATAAAATTATTCAGATCTCAAGGTCAGCATATTCATACGCTGCAATATTAGTACTATATATAGATATTTAAGAGGACTTATATCAAATTGTCTATCCCCTCCAACATTTTAATACATTTATTTAGTATATATTTGCCCACTTTGCAGTGTAACAGATACCTGGTTAATTTAACCTATTTTTTCCTTCATGCTGGTACACTAAAAAAGTAAACAAGCCAAAGCAATTGTGGCATATGCTTTGTTAGATACACGTGGGTGGAAAGGGAGAAATCAGATCGTGCCAACTGGAAAAGGACAGTACCAGCTGGGAAAGCAGCACTGCCCTCATGCTGATAAGGAAACAGCATCAAACAGAGTAAAGAGAATTACAGCTAAAGGTCAACCTCCCTTTCCTTTAAAAGATACTCAAAGAATCTGTTTGGTCTCTGTTTTTTAAGTATTCAGAACAAATCTAGAACGTTTTTTAGAAGCACTGCAGAACACAGTTATCTTCTACACACTGCTAACAGACTTGGTTTATAAATACTGCAACAAATCTACGCATTTCATAAATAAACTAATTTTTATTCAAAAGTAAAAAGCAACATTCAATTGTCACCTGTTTTGTCTTTCAATATTTTGTAGCTCCCTGTGGTCCCTTTTCAGGTGTTTGGTCAAAGATGTAAAGTATTCCTTCAACAAATTCTGGAAGGGCTGTTGTTTCTCTGGGCTAATTATCTCACTAGGAGGAAAGCTCAAGTTAAACTTCTCTGCAACAGTTTTTACTTTCCTTGGTACCAAACCAGCAATGTCATCTCCACAGTGCCGACAAAAGCTGATAACCACAGAAACATGAGTGTGGGATTCTCGATCAGCATTAATAATATTTTTAAGCTGCTCATAGATTAAAGACAAACCTTCCTTGTCAGTGAAAATCCCAACTATTGTCAATTCTGCAATGAAACGCAAATCAGTTCTCAACTTGGTAACATTGGGAGTCTTCTCTTCTTTCCTTGCTTCAAAATGTTTTTTCCAAGCCTGAAGTAATGAAGGAGCAAAATCAGCATATCGCTGGTGAAAGAGGGAACACAAGTGCACAGCGCAGTTCACGTCTGATATTTTCAATTTCGCCTCCACAATAGAAGCTACTGCTTCTGCAATGTATTTGCTTAAATTCAGGCTATTAAAGTCATGGGACAAGGAATCCCTTTGTTGCTCTGTAATGGTTTTTAGCTTCTTAACAAAAGCCGTGTTCTTCTTCAGACTGGAGTCCAGTCTGCTGAAGAAGTTTTCCTCCGGACGACTTTCTGGTGCATTCTGGTTTTTGCTGCGGAGCTCTTTTCTTGCCTGATGGCGCTCCCAAGCCTCCTGATGGAGCTGATGTGCTTCCTCTTTCTCCCTATGAGACAAAAATTAGTAATTTTTGTTAGGGAGCCTTACTCTCAGGGTATCAGTTCAAAGGAAAAAAGGTCACAGTTGGAAAACCTTCAGCAGTTCCAATACAATTTCTCCTTACTCTTTTCTTAAATATTTACCAAGCTAATCCTAGAAAGCTAAAGCATCTGCTTCAGAAACTCTGTTTAATTTTTCTGTAGCAAAGGGTAAGTACTACTTGCTACAAAACAAGATTTCTCAAATATTTCTATGCAGAACATATTAATCCCAACAGACTTCAAAAACATAAACATAAAACTCCATTTACTACAGATGGAGATGAAGCTCAGACAGAAGAGGACAACAGCCTTTCAACAGGTTACTGCTAAGGAAAATCTTTTATTGCCAGACTACTGAAATTATACAGAAAATTTGGAATAGGTGAAATATATCTGTCCCAGCTAGAATTTGGCTACAACATTGCCTCAATCTTTAAAGTGAAATATTTCAGACCTCAGAATGGCCAGAATCTCAGCTTTACTGGTCTAAAGATACCACCTTAAACTCTGTAGTACCAGTGGATAACATACTAAGAAATAGTAGTAATATCACATATTAGACTGCCAGGTTACATTCTGAGTTTGCCATCTGGGTATCAGTTTTCTGTGATTGATTAAAAGAAATGGCAGTCATTTCTGACAGCAGATTTGTTCCTGCTAAGTCTGGTCTGTAGACCTGTTAAGAGTCTGTATTCCCAATGTTTTGATGCAAATGCTTCATCTTAAATGCATCTGTGCTTCTTTATTGTTCTGGTTTGGGCTGGGACAGAGCTAATTTTCTTCAGAGTATCCCTGTGTGGGGCTGTGTTTTGGATTTGTGCTGGAATCAGTGCTGATAACAAAGGGATCCTTTCACTATTGCTGGGATGGGCTTACACACGGACAAGGCCTTTTCTGCTCCTCACCCCACCCCACCAACAAGGAGTCTGGGGGTGCACAAGGAGTGGGAAGGGAACACAGCCAGGACAGCTGACCCCAACTGACCCAAGGGATATCCCAGTCCATATGACATCATGGTCAATATATATATCTGAGGAAGAAGGAAAGGGAGGGATGATAACACTGATGGCGTTTGTCTTCCTAAGTCACTGATACATTTGACAGAGCCCTGCTGTCCTGGGGATTGCTGGGGAAGTGGGGAATTAATTCCTTGTTTGGGTTTTCTTGCCTGCACAGCTTCTGCTTTACCCACTGAATTGCCTTTATGTCAATCCACAAATTTTCTCAGTTCTAGTCTTCTGATTCTCTTCCCCATCCTGTTGAGGGGAGGGAGTGGCTGAGTAGGCCTGATGCTGGCTGGGGTTACATCACAACATTCACTCCAGCATAATTGTGCTCTCCATGGTAATTACATACAGAACACTATCAAACTCCCATAAAAGAGACCAAAGTAACAGAGGTTACAAGTGAAAACTCAAAATCTCTTAGAAGCCATAAAGCACAGACAGCGATGTAAAATTGGTAACACTACATGCAACTCACTAAAAGTAACTCAAACAGTTCATCTTTTATAACTCTGACCACAATTCTGATAGCAGAACTCCAGCATTTGGCACAATTAAACCTTTAAAAGACAACTTACTTCAGTTGAGCAGCTTCTTCTTCTTGTTTCTTTTTCTCTTCCTCCTCTTGTTTCTTTTTCTCCTCTTCTTCAAGTTTCTTTTTTTCTTCTTCTTCTTTCTTCTTTTGCTCCTCTTCTGCCTTTACTTTATCCTCTTCCTTTTTCTTCCGCTCCTTGTCTTCCTTCTTTCTTTTATCCTCTTCCATTTTTTTCTTTTTGTCTTCAGGAACCTTTAAAGTCTCTCTCTTCATGCCAACCTTGACATCTTCTTTTGGCTTCTCCCTGGTGCTCACTGGTCTTCTTTCGCTAAATTCTTTTTCTTTATTATTTAACTGAGATTCTTTTTCTTCCATATTTGCTGGCTTTTTGCGCTCAGCTGGCATTGTGTTACCCAGGCAAACCTGCAGAACCACAGGAAAATATGTATTTATAAATTACTGTTGATATTTTAGTCATTTTTCACAGCTCACCCATGTTCACTTAACTCACAAATCCATATCTCAGAATAAAGGTTTAAGTTTTATTGAACTAAAGAATGGACCTGACAGATAAAAACTAGTAATTTTGTAAGCATGTTGTTCTGCAAAGTTGTCTTCAGCATGAATTGTGAAATAAAAGCATCTTGAAGTTTCTACAACCCAAGGAACATAAGATCTTGAACACAAGTCCATCTAAAAAAAAAATAATTCAAGACTGATGAAAACAAAGTACCTCCAACTTAAAAATAAGTACATGCCTGATACATCAGCATGCACTAGCATCTCATTGACCTTCCTACACATCTCCTAAGAATACTCCTCCTTCCATCACCACTACTTCAATCATAAGATAACGCAGGTTAGAGGGGACCTCAAGTAATTCAACCCCCTGCTCAAAGCAGGGTCAGCAATGAGCGCAGACAAGACTGTTCCAGGTTCCAGTCTTGAAAAGTGTCAAGGAAAGAAACTGCACAACCCCTCCAGCCAACCTGCTCCAATGTTTGGTTACCCTCACTGTGAAAAGGCATCAGCTTGCTTCCTTCTTTCCTCGCCCCTCCCCAGATTTCCCCAGCATCTCCAGCACTCAGCACAAGCAGCAGCTGAAGAGCAAGCAGTGCTGACTAAGCTGTACGCACAAACCTCCCTGCCAGCAGAGCAAACGGAAATATCAGAAAGGCTGCAATTGTCAAGACTTACTAAAGGCTACAGTTCCTATCTCCTTCTATGGAACCAACATTTTTTAGGAGCTTTAGCCTCTTTGGGGTTTCCAGCCCCCTAAGCTTTGGTTTCACTTGGCTAAGGACACAAAAGGCAACACAACTGAACACAAAAGGGTAAAATCACAGGACAATTTTGATTAGGAGGAAACTGTGATGAGCACCTAGTTCAGGCCCTGCTCCAAGCAGATCCACTCATATCAGAGGCTTGGCTAAGGCTTTAATATCTCCAAGAACAGAGAAGCAATGGTCTTCTCTGGGGACACAGAAAAAGTTTTTCATAATACCAACCTGGAAATTGCCATGCCCCATACTAAGTTTCTTTTCATTCTATCCCTGCATAGCTTTGAGAAGAACCCAGCTTCATCTCCTCTATGCTCTCCCATTAGGTTGTTTTCAGACAGTGCCTTTTCTTTTCTTAGAGATCAAGAACCCAGTTCTCTGTGTTTCTCCTCAGATACCATGTCCTCCAGCCTCCCTGTGTTCTTGGTGATCTTCCAATAGACTTATTTCAGTGTGTCAATGCCTTTCTTGGGAACAGAGAACCCACATCTGGATGTGGTAAGTACTGAACAGAGGGGGAACACTCACCTTCTTCAGCCTTACAGTTAACTCTCAGTACTACAGCCTAGAATGCAAGGGCATTCTGCTGACTCATGTCAGGGTCAGGTGGGCCAGGCAAGATCACAAGAGGCAATTAGAACCACCCAGGCTTTATTTACTTCAGGTTAAATTCATTTCTTAAAACCAAAAATAATTTTCACATATTTACATGTTCAAGTTAAATGCATATATAGGTGGGCCTTCTGAAGAGCCATCACTTTGTTTTCATCATTAACACCAGTTTGATTCCCAATGGCCAGGGGTGGCCATTACCCCTACTTTTATCTTTCTAACACTTTACTCTGGATGATGAAAACATGCTGGATTCACCAGTGCCCTGCATCTGCTCAGAGTGGATAGTGAGACACTTGCATTCCAATCTAATGTAGAGTGCTTCTGGTATTAATTTTAACTATTTTGAAATATGTTTATAAAGAAGACTTCACAATAAAGAATATATGTTTTTTAATAAGCATTACACATTCCCTCTGCCATCCTCCAAACCATAAAATAACAGACTCATATACTGTCTATCCCATCCAGATGAAACTGAAAAAAAATAGTTTGCAAAAATTTACAGTATCAGTATTCACATCTGGGCAGTGACAACTTACCCATGGGGAATCTATTCATGACTTGGCCTCTGGCAGCAACTGGCAACAGCACCAACGGAGAAATGTCTCTGACACTGATTTATGGAAATCAAATCAGCATTGCTTAAACAAGCACTAGCAAATTTGGCTCCCTAATGCATGTCTACAACTGTAAGATTTTAGACCTCAAGATCTCAGAACTACCTGAATTCCAAAAACACTGATCTTAAGACAATATTATTATGAAATCAGTACTTAACCAAAGATGGAAGGGGTTGCCTAAGTTTAAAGAAATGCTGGAACAGCATGTCACAATTCCAGTACTCTGAACAAAATATCCAGCTACACACGTAACTTTTAACAACACGGTCATTGAGCACAATCATTATGGTACTTGAGTTCTTACTAAATTTAGGAACTCAGAATTCTGTTTTAAAGACGTATCTGATGTTTGCTTGTATAAAAGCAAACCAGAGAAGATGGGATAAAAAGAAAAGAGATGGAGCATAATCGGGCACATTATGGTTTTGACCACAATGTGGTCAAAAAATATCCACTTTTTCCCAGTGAACACTGGTGTCCAAAAAACCCCCAAAAATCTCATTTTACAATAGGTTTCTGCTCTGTATCCCAGAACAGGTATGTTACAATACTCCTCACTACCTGCTACGTGTACAGCTCCTTATCTCCCAAACCTTTCCGATGGCTCTGCCAGCTCTTTTGTGCCGACACCAAACGCCCGAGGGCAGGAGGAGGCGGTGCGGCCGCTACAGCCGGGCTGATCCGGCGCGGAGCTACAGCCGGGGCTGGGCTCCCAGCCGGCGCGGAGCCTCCGTGACAGGCAGAGAACTGCCCCACAAGCAACTTTCCCAAAAGCTCTGGGAAGCAGGGAAAAACGGAAACAGAGAGCTGGCTCGCCTGGGCCTCATTTCCATAGGTAACAAGGCTGAAGATGGTATGGAAACATTAAGGAGAACTTCTACTTAATATCTCATATTTACATGAACGTACTGATGAAAAGGCACAGTAACGTCATGAATTCCATACGCCAACAGACAGGACAAACCAGCACTCACACCTGAATATTAGGAAGGACAGAGACAGACTCTTGGCAGCCCATTTCTGCAGTGACACTTTCATGCTTTAACACTCCTCCGTTTCAGCACCTACAGATAATATTTTCTGAGGTAACTATTTCTCATAATTTTTCAATATTTGACATATATTGACTCATTTGCAGTTAAGACAATTTTTATTGTACTGAAGTTTTGGGGTTTTTTTTCATAATAATCTTGGAATTTGGAAGAATGGGACTGGGTTCATGATACTCTGAGCTCAGACACTTAAGAAATAGTACTGAAATACAGAAGTAACATTTAAGAAAAATTATCTGTGTATTTGCTCTTGAGGAATGCAGAGATTAATATAAGGTATTCAGGATCATGAATCTACTCACAATTCAGAAAAAAAGAATAAGCATCAACACCACAGCCCTCAAAGCAATACTTTCAAGTCAATAAACATAGTCTACCCTCAAAGCCTGCAGCAAGATGATCCAGAATCCCCATCCTTGCAAACACGGGTATGAGGGAAGGAAATATAGTTCTATTAAACTCGACACACTGCGATTTTTCACTAGATGCTCAATGGATTACATAAAGAGTCTTTTCTGCAGCTACAAAAGAGACATGGGAGATAAAGAATGTAGGCAAGATGTCCCACCTCTGACTACCTGAAAAATCTCGAAGAGCAACAAACTTCTCCATCACTAGCTATCACACCACTAGGAGGTTTTAAGTTTCAAGAACTGAAATGTAATTAAGGTTTTCTAAAAGCAAGGGAAGGTGCATAAGAAAAATATCCAGGTCAGTGAGGAGAAAATAAACTTAGCCACAGGTTTTGGAAGATGAAACACAGCCCACATTAAAAAAACGTAGTGCAGAGAGAGAGGAGCTCCCCACACAGTGGCAGGGAAGGTTCACAGAATCCCAGAATATCCTGACTTGGAAGGGACCCACAAGGATCACTGAGTCCAACTCCTGGCCCTGCACAGGACACCCCAAGAGTCACACCATGTACCTGAGAGCATTGTCCAACTGCTTCTTGAGTTCAGGCAGGCTCGGTGCTGTGACCCCTTCCCAGGGGAGCCTGTTCCAGGGCCCAACCACCCTGTGGGTGAAAAACCTTTTCCTGATATCCCACCTAAACCTCCCTCGACACAGCTTCAGGCCACTGACACATCTTCTGGCCGGCCTGCCGAACAGTCGGGCACTTTTACTTTCGCTTCTATACCTCTAGGGGAGAATGTTTTGCCGCCCGACTTGCAGGAACGCGCTTTCCAGCGTGAAACAGAGGCCTACAGACAAGGCACTAAAGATAAAAAGTCTCCTTCGCTACCACCCCGATCCCCGCTCGCAGCTCTCCCGCAGCCCGGGCCCTTTCCCGGATGGGACCAGCAGCTCGGGAACAGCAGCTTCCGGTCC